>CATIWQ010321726.1:0-15003 GCA_949673415.1 Euphorbia schlechtendalii | reverse complement strand
ATAAAATAAATTTGATATTTTGGGTAGGAGGGTTAGAATGAAGAATGAGTAAATATAGGTATGAAAGATTAGAGAATCTAAATATATAGATTTTCCCTACGAAATAAGGATAGTAGAGAAAGCATGCAAGTTCAACATAGATGTTACGATTCACTAAACTAATTTAACAGGCTCGGTTCAAAACACCCAAATGTTCAATTATTCTCCACAGAGCAACACATGAAATAACTTTTCTAAACCTAGCGTAAACGAATTAAGAGGATTATATAAACCTGGACAACATCAATACTATGCTTAGTATGGGTCTCTCTCACATAGCCACATTTTGCAAGTTACCATTCCAAAAATGTTGGCTCACTAAATAGTGTTATATCACAGATCTAGTGATTATACACGATATTGTTAACCCCGAAACTACTCTTAAAATTAACTCCAACGCATATAACTTGATTAATATAAAAGACTTAACATGAAATACACATTATGACACATAGACAAATCATAAACTTTAAAATAGAAAGTATAAGCAGAAAGCAAAGCAAAGTTGTAAGGTATGCAAGTGAAAGCTAAAGTTGATCAAACCGTATCCACTCTTTAATGGGAGTCGTCACTTCTCGCAATTCCTGTGTCTGCTTTGAATTCAGCCTGGATCTATATAGAACCTCCTCTAGGATGTTATTCTTTGCGAATATCGAACAAATGAATATTGAAGAACGAAAAATTTTATTCATAAGTGATTTCCAAGTACACTTATATAATAATCACTCGAGAATATAGAGAAATCTAGTGATCGAAACAAGGATTCGAATCACTTAAACATTTTCTCGCTAACACTTATGAACATAGCAAATTCTCTATCTATACGCACACTATATCTCTCTCATGCACACTAATATTTTCCCTCTGTGTCACTGCACTGTGATGCACGAAATTGTAAGGTTTAGAACCCTATTTATAAAGTTCGAAGGTTTGTGTCTATCCATATGAAGAGTCGTGCCGATTGATGAAAGATTGCATCACTTCATTATGATTGGTTGAGAAGCTTCAATCTAATCCACAATGGTGAAAGAATGCATCTCTTCAATGTGATTGGTTGAGAGGCTTTGATTCAATCCACAATGGATAGGCACCTTTTCATGATTGGTTGACTTCTGATAAGTGTCTTTTCGTTGGTAGTTTATGGTGGTTGATGGCAGTTGATCATACTTATCTAGCAGTTGGTAGTTAAGAAGAAAAAACAAGAAAATCATCCAAGTCATCGCGATCGTGAATCATTGATTGGTAGACTTCTATTCTGAAGAAGAACAAGTCGCGACCACGAATGATTATCGTGACTATGAATTTCATTTTTCTTCAGAATTCTCCTTATAACTTTACCGATCTTTGACAGCTTTGATCCTAAGCCAAATCTTTAAGTTCCACATATCTTTTTGCACCTTTTTCACTCGTTTTTCATAAGATTCCACATTAGATCATTTTACTCCCAAGATTTACCTAGTATCTGCATTTGCATAAAAAAACAACTACATACCACGTGAAATCTTTTATATGGAGTATAAAAATGACTTAAACTATAGTGTTTAGTGTATAAAATTAATATGATATTAAGTGTGATTATACACTTATCATGAGCCATACCATTACCGTGCAGGTCTTCTCCACCAATTTGTACGGTGACTCATGCTCCAGCAACTTCTTACTTAGATAGTACTCATGCTCCAACAACTTCTTTCTTAGATAGTACACAACATGCTCCTGTCGATCTTCATGATCCTGTACAAGCATTGCTCTTACAGAGGATTCCTCGATGGCCAAGTAGAGGATTAGAGGATTCTCCAGAACCAGAGGTTTTAATACTTGTGGGTTGACCAAATACTGGTTGATCTTTTTGAATGCAACTTGACATTGTTCGTTCCACACAATTGGCTATTGCTTCCTTAGTAACTTGAAGATGGGCTCGTAGATGGTAGTGAGTTAGGTAATGAACCTACTAGCATATTGGAGGGATCCTAGAAAGGATATTACTTCCTTTTCCATTCTAGGCACTGGAATACCCTTGATGGCCTTGCTTTAATATGGGTCCATTTCTTTTCCTCATTGGATAACAATATGGCCAAGAAGCTTTCAAGAATTCACTCCAAAAACACACTTCTTCAGGCTTAGTCGGGGTTGTACTTTTCAATTCAGGTGAGAAACCTGTCAAGGATAATTGGATGTTCTTCCTAAGTGCTTAAATTTACTAGCATTTCATCCACGTAGACTTCAACCTCCTTATGTATCAGATCATACAACAAGGCGGTGACAGCTCTCTACTATGTTGCCCATCTTTCTTTAACCCGAAAGGCATCACTTTGTAACTAAAAACCCTCCACTCAGTGATGAAGGTGGTCTTAATCTTACCCTGTATAACCATAAGGATCTGGTTGTACCTGGAGAAGCCATCCATGAAGGAGTACATAGCAGCCCTAGCGACACTATCTACTAAGACATCAATATGAGGCAAAGGAAAGTCATCCTTTGGCGAAGCCCTATTCAATTCTTTGAAGTTAACACATACACAGGCCTTCCCATCCTTCTTTACTACAGTGATGATATTGGCCAATAAAGTTGGGTATTCGACTACCTCCATGAATCTAGCCTTAATCTGCTTAGCCACCTCTATCTTGACTTTCTCTGCCCATTCAGGTCATAACCGTCGTAACTTTTGCTTCACCAGCTTGATTTGCAGATTGGTAGGGATCCTGTGTTTTGCAATTTCCTTGTCAACTCCTGCCATGTCCTCATATGACCAAGCGAATGATACCATGTGTTGTTTAAGTACTTTTATTATCTCTCTTTTCCTTAAGAATCAAATCTTTAGAAATATTCACCATTTCTTGTGATTCGTTTGTACTAAAGTTAATTTCATGTAATGATGCATCATGTATGATAAAAACATTATGCGTATATTTAGAAAAATGTATGTTACCATCTAGCTAGACATCGCACAAGTAAGCAAATTTCGGATTCATTGACTTAAATACCGCTAAGCTGAAATGTCAAATATTACATCATCTATTTCCTCCTCCACAGGTGAAGGGTCTTCTTTAGTAAGTGGCACCTCGGGAATACTATCGTAGCCTGGGACAAACTTTTGAACGGGAATTGGATCTTTTACCTTTACGGGCTGGAGCTTCATCAGTTGTATCTCCTCTACGACTATCCTCATTGCTGTCATCATGGAACTGGCTCTCGAACTTTCCCCTTTAGTCTTCTTGGTCTTCATGAGTACTGACAGGACTTTGGTGATAGTCTCTAATGCTCCCTCAAGGTCAGGATCTGTTTCAGGTTCAGGCTTGTCTTCTTGGAACATCTTGGCTTTGCCTTTGTCTTTGGCCAAGCTCTCGGTTGGGATTGAACTATCTGGTTGGGTAGCCTGAGTAGCAGGTTTGCCATTGGTAATTGCGGTGACATGGACATCATTCTCAAAGTCAAACACATCATTGAAGATTTCAAAACCTAGGATTTATTGGCCATTTTGATTAAGGGTTCAGCCTCACCCTTATACAGCCTTTTCCCCTCTATCTCGCATACACTCACCATATTACAAAAGAGGGGCCTCTTGTGCTTGTAGATCTTGTTTTTTACGGTGAAGCTCAAACTAAATCTTGGCACCAACGGGACAGGGTTGATGGCTTCAGTGGTATTTCCCTAGGCCTTTACCAGGTATTTATCCCTGGTGATTCATGATATTCTTAAGCCCTTGAAGAAATGGAGATATCCAATTGGGATTTGACCTTTGTTCTTCCATCAATCACGGTGGCAATCTTGAGTCCATGAAATTCTTCCTCAACAAAAGCCGCTGCCGCCATGACAGACTCCTTGTCAGCCTCAATGGTTACCTACTCCCCTGAGTGTATTAGTTTGCTATTCTAGTGGAGGGTTGATGGAACAGCCCCCAAGGTGTGTATCCATGGTGTGAGGGATGACAAGGAGTGGTGGGCCTAGAGTGCGCGGAAGATGAGAGGTGCATTCCACCGGGGTGTTTGAAAAAAGGGTGCACCGGGTCGGGGACCTGGAAAAAAAAATTGAAAGAGAAAGTGAAAAAAAAAAGTTTTAGATCGGTTCGAACCCGAATCCACCATCTCTTAGTGTGGAGTCGCCACCTAGATTAACTCTTTTTAAGAATTAGAGTCCTTTGAGGCTTAACGTCCGGGGGATGGCCCACTAAGACTTAGAGATTCGGGTTGGAGATAAGTTTCTTATTTCTCATTGGATCACATTATATTACATCTACAGAAAACCATATTCTCTTAATTGTACACATCCGTGCTTAGGTTATTTTTTTATTTTAAATGCATGATTCACGTATGATGAAAAATAACAAACCATCCACAAGGAGAAATAATAAACCATCCACAAAGCAGTAAGTAAATGTAGAAAATAAATCCAAAATATAAAGTTTACAAGGCTTCAAAAATCAGGGGATGCAACTGCCCGCTAACCTATTAATTACATTTCCCAAAAAATAAAATTGCGATACCTGATGGAAAATTAAAATCCTAAACATACATCTAATCCTAATCTACCTGCATCCACAATGGTTAGCATAGGGGATATCACATATATGTTTGATTTTGAATTTAGTGAGGCCCATGTGGCCTAAAAAATCAATCCCGATAATGTGTTTGTTATTTAAATAAAACAGTTCATTTAATTAGCACGGTGGTTGCTCATTTTAATTAATGAAGTTGCTTGCATGGTAAATTGGTAAGGGCTATTTTCCAGGAATATGTTTTATTCCCTTCGTGGGGGTATTCTAACATAAATCTCCTTTTAATAAAGAAAAATAGATGAAGAAGAACTACAACATTTGAATAAAATAAAAATCCTAGGTTCGAAAATGAAATCAGAAGAAGAAGAAGAAGAAGAACACCGAAAGCACAAGAATTGTAGTTCTAGGAACTCAAAGGCTTACCCTTACGGAATGAATCCACTTCGAAGATATCCGATAGGCCGTTGAAAATCATCCTCGTCCTTTTTTTAGGTAAAAGTTGTTATGCAAGTCTAAAAATATTCGTCTTAACTCTTGGAAGCAATTATAAAAGCTATATTTTTATCTGTAAATTTTTCAGAGTCCTGGCTATCGAAAAAGACCCAACTATTTATAGGAAAAATCCCAAAAATCCAATAAAAGGTAAGTTTTTCCAACGAGGTTCTTGCCAAAAAAAAGTTCGACGAGGCCCCTCGCCGGGTCATGCCTCGCAAGGAGTTTGGCGAGGCTGCCTAGCCAAGGTGTTTCAACGAGGCTGGCCCTGCCAAAGCTCATTGTTTGGCGAGGCCTGCCTCGGACCTGGGATTTAGTCTCCCTCGGGTTTTCGTTTCTTGAATTATTATTATTATTATTATTATTTTATTGTATTTTTGTATATATATTTTTTTCATTAATTTCTGAAGAAAATTAAATAACATCCTTCTGAATTTAGAGACGAGGAGGATTCCTATTCTAATACATCTGGATACTCAAAAATTGTATGATTCAAGGATAACATCCTGAAAAGCTATCATCATTGAATGCGCGAGCTAGTGCAAAATCACGTGCTCACAGATGCCCCTCGTGTGATCATCGCTAGTTGTATAACTAGTATGATCACATGAAACGAGCGTAGGGATAGAGAGAATACCTAACCGATTTGGTTGGTGACTTCTTATTCCCAATTGGTGATAAAATAGGCCTTACTTTCTAGCACTGTGTCTTCGTATGGTTGTCTATTTCTTTCTTCGGAATCCCTTAGGTACTTGGCGCCCCTTGTGGGTGGGTCTACCATTTCTTTCTGCAGTGTCCCCATTATTGTCGGCATTTATCTTTTTCTTGGCTACGATTATCATGTGCCTCTTAGAACGATTGGAGATAGGTGCCTGAATTTGTTTCAAACACGATCTTGAATTTCCTTAGTAGGATGTTGACTTTTTTCTATGGCAAATCAAGAAACTAACATTAATAAATATTTCATGATAAATGTTTTGATTATTTGATTGAGTTTATGTGGAGCAAAAATTTATGCCCCTTCAATAAAAAATTAAAAATATTGAGGAATAAATGAATTAAATAAGTTTGAGAAATATTGAAGATATCCTGTGCATCGTTCGGTAGTGTTAGGAGGCACCCATTGTAAAATAACAAAACAAATAGATAAGGTGGGGTCCACTTATTTCCTTTATAAATAGGGCTCCCCTTTCTTTATTCTTTCACTTTTCATAATCTTCCTCTCTCTCTCTAAACACTTTTGCTCTTCTCTTTAACAAACATGTTATCAAAGGTCGGTGGCAAGGCTCTCTGCTTCACCTCTAGCCTCACTCCTCAACCTTCTAGTGATCCTGGAGTATTTTATGTCGATATTGACGCTGCATACGGTTTGGCAGTGAGCGACACTATGCTAGGGTTTAGTGTTACTTCCCCCATAGAGAAGTTGGATCCTGATTTTCCAGCTCAGCCTCGCCTTTCTCGGATCGAGGTATTTGCTAAAAACATTTGTATTTACCATTTTTAATGTGATTTTATCCTTTTTAGGAACTAGATTGTAACTGATCCTTGAACCATGTCACGGAATTTCAACCTAGAAAGATTAAATAAAGATGAATTCAGGTCCACCGGAAATTTTTCCGTCAGAGATAAAAAAAATCGGGCGAGGGCCTGACCCTCACCAAACTTCCTGGCGTGGGTCCCTTGGGACCCTCGCCAGACATGCCTGGCGCAGCCCCAATGGCTCGCCGGATTTTTCCAGCGATGCCTCTCGGGGCCCCGGTCGCTCCTCTAGGTAATTATTGTATATTTTTATTTTTTTATTTCTATTATTTTAGGTGAAAAAGAGATTGGAAAATAATTAGAGCTCGAAGTCCAAACGTCTTTTAGATCCGTAAAAAACTTTAAAGAAAATATTTATCCAAAAAGATAATAAGACTCGAGTTCTAAATTTGTTTTAGACTTGAGAATATCTGAGGACTTTCTTTTTTTGAGAAACATAAGAGGGAGAACAATTTGAAAATAATCAAGATTTAAGATTCAAACGTGTTTTGGATCTAAATAATTCAAAAGAATTTGAAAGAAAATATTTTTGGTGTTTTTCTCTTAGTTTTTGTTTTTAATTAAAAAAACATTTGATTTGTTTTGCAGTCCCCCACATTTCATTCTTCTAGTGGGTATTCTACCATCCAAGCGTGGTATCACCATGCTTCTTCTCACCCCGAGCTTTTCCAGGTCATCGATACCACCGGTTTCGAATCTCTGGCCCGATCCTTACGGCTTACATTATTACCGTATGCAACATCGGTTGCGCTAGCTCAAAGGTGGTGTGACATTTCACACACCTTCCACCTTTTGATCGGGGAGGTTACCATCACTCCTTCCAATATCGTGGCGATCGCCAGTCTATCTTGGACTGGTACTGTGATCCGATTTGACACCTTCTTAGAGTGATTCTTCAAGGCTCCCACCGCTTGCAGTCACGTCAAAGACCTGCTCGGTTTTGATCCCAAGGGCCAGGCCTTGAGTTACAATGTGTTGTTTGATTACTGGATAAGTTGACAGTCTGTTTTCGAGGTCGAGGTTCCATAGTACGTCTGTTCATTTTTTGCCACCTTATTGAGTGTGACATTCTTCCCGGTCTCGAACAGCGAGATCAACTATGGGTTGATTGAGCCACTAACGGACTTGGACGGAGTTAATGGCCTTAACTAGCCATGGGTGATTTTGGTGCAGACTTATTTTACCCTTGACTTGGTTTTTCAAGGTCGTTTGCGGGCGCTGCGTTGCTGCCCCATGGTTCTTCAGGTATTGTTTACTTACTTTGTGATTTGTGAATGTCAGTTTTTGATTGATTAACCTTAATTAACCCCTTTTATTTTGTAGTTGTGAGCCTTCTTTTATCAGTTCCTCCCCGCCCCACATTTTGCCGATGCTCCGGAGGGTGCTCCGTGTATGGCCTGGATCTGTTCATCTTTCGAGGGGGATATTTTGGGTTTTGCTGATTACTATCAGCATCTTTGTGGATTGACTCTTGAGCAGGTGATGGATCTCGTTTTGATGGATATGATCACCACTTTTTTTGTTTTATCTCTAAATTTATTCTGACTTTGTTATTCTTTCTTTTTTGGTGGAGCGCAACCCGTAGCGGGGTCTCCCAAGCTATCATATGGCAAAGGAGATTCGGCGAGATTTGGACCACCATCTATTCATCCTTGAGGGGCCCAAGACTCGCAAGTGGTACCTGAGTGAGCATATCTAGTTCTGGCAGACTAAGCCAGTGTCTAATAGGCGCATTCCAACTGCGCCTCCCATCGGACTATTTTAGGTGCACTTGGTGATTCCTGATCTCAAGGAGCGGTAGCTATTCTTCAGGGGGCATGGCATGAGACTCTCAGGACAACGTGGTGACTATGAGGCCTTCATTCGGGAGAGGCTGCTCCCGCTTCACCACCCCGACTCAGCCCGAGGAGGCGTAACCCTCTGCTCGAGTTAGGGGTCAAAGAGTTGATGGTGGTTTTGGTGCGGGTGGTAGCGGCATTGGTGTGGGATGCCAAGTATGAAATGTATTAACTATTTTATCCATGTTGATCCTGTTATTGACAGCTTATCTATCTTTGTAGGAATTCGTCCAAAAGAGGGTTCGAGTGCCTGATTTGAATGCTACGACCGGGGGGGGGGCGAGCACATCTTCCTCGGGAGTTGTTGAAGGGAGATTCGCGATTCCCCTTGATTCTACTTTCTACTTGATGGGTTCCATTAGGACTTCGTGGTAGGTGCCTCTTCCCTCGAGCTACTACATGTTGGCCTATGATCCTTCCGACACTACTCACGTGAGTTTTAGATCACAAGCGATCTTTGGGGATGTCTTTATGTTCGTTTACTCACTCCTTTCCTTTTGCAGGTCATACGTGAGGAGATTGATCAGGTGGCCCGACATTCCTTTGCATTGAGGGACCTAATGCTTTCTTAGGATGGGATTGCACAGGTATGTTATTTTTCTCGACTTGTCATATGCGATGCATGAAATGTCATGTTTTTATGTAAATGGATTTGATTTTCGTGATATGTTTTATGATTATAGGATATGGCGGTGAGGAGCAAGGAGTTTGAGCGACTCTACCGAGAGCTCGACGATCGCTTTTAGTCGTTGGATATTAGCCATCAGGGTCTAGATGCTCGTTATCATGGCCTTGAGGTTAGTCACAAGGATTTGGGAGTCCGTTATCAAGGTTTGGAGGCTCAATACCAAAGTTTGGATGCTAGTCACCAGAGTTTGTAGGCTCAGTATCAGGGTTGCTATGGCAGAACGCTGCTGCAGAGTAGGCTCGAGCAGAAGCGCGGGCATCCACCTCAGGCTTTCACCAACCTCTTACGTTTGACCTCGATTCCCTGCTTGATAGCTAAGATATTAGGCTGCTCCTCTCTCTAGAATGGGACGCTGGTTTTCTTCAAGCTCCCTAGCCTTCTCCTGTGTATGGTTCAGCGGATGGTGCTCCTGGGAGACTAGTTGCTGAGGATTTTGTGATATCCACCATGTTGCCCCGAGATCCGGTGGGTGGAGATAACGCATAGGCGGTGCATACTTAGAAGTTCCCTTTTAGCTTTAGTTTTAGATTCTTCTTTTTTTCGAATCGAACTTTTTGGATAGCTATATTTTGTAGAAAACTTCTTATTTATGAAAGGAAAGGGGATATTGGCTATGGCATGCCAGGTCCTCACATGTGATGTTTTATTTTATGAATATGCTTGCTAATTTGTGAATGTTTTTTTCGTATATGTATGAATGAATTTAAATGCTAATGTATGTTGTCAATGTGTGTAGGAAACACCGGTTATGAGGGATTTTCTTTAGCTCTTTTCCTTTCTAATGTCGACCCATAACAAGTGTCTTAGGGCCTTTCTCCGCACCGTTCGGGGACCCGATTGGCAAAGGATTGAGAGCTTTGGTCTGCGAGGTCTTCAATGCCTTGCTTCCAGGCCTATGAATATGGCTTTCATTCATGCTGCTTTGAAGTTCTGGGATCCTACCACTCATGTTTTTCATTTTGCTGACTTCGAGCTTTACCCCTTGGTTGAGGAGTTTCATGCTATCTTGGGGCTCCCTTTTCCAAAGGAGTCGATGCCAATATCCCCCGTGAGACTATCCTTCACCTTTCCTTCTTTCCAATTTGGAGGTGAAGATAAGCTGAAGGGTTTATGGAACCTGGAGTCTAGTGGGAAGTTTTTGTCAGCTCCCCCTTATGTTGGTGGCTTCCGGGTTGAAGCTGTCCTTAGCTGGTGTGAGACTACACCTAGCACTCATCTAGCATGGCATTCAATGGTGATTGTACTTCTTCTAGCGAAGTTCATTTGCGGGGTTGGACAATCACCCCTTTTCGCTTGTTGTCAATCATTGACCCACTCGAAGTTCATTCTCCTACGGCTTTAGCCTTGGCTGAGAGTCTAGTTCACTTAGACACTGTTTCGGTGGATCTGGACTTAGCAGGAGATCATTTTGCTTTGCTCGAGGTAATTCTCTTTCCTTACCTCTTTCTTTCATGATTTTCATTGTTTGTTTAAACAAATGAATTATCGTAGGTATGGCTATTGGAGAAGCTTTGCTTCATTGCTGATCCATGCTTAGCGAAGGCTCGATACCTCTCTTTGCATTATGGTCCTAGAGGCTTCACTAGGAAGGACCATCGTTCACTGAGTGAAGGCACTTGGGTCGAGATTCTGGGCTCCTACCGAGCTTCTGAGACTAGTTGGCTCAGCCCTTGGTTGGAGATTCCGTTCGTGGTTACTAATGTCCATGATTTTGGTGTTTTGTTAATGGGGTTGTTTGGCATTACGTCCTATTCCCCTTCTCATCTGTGCAGGCAGTACGGGCGTCAACTTTGGGTCCCTTAGTCTCTATGCTCGACCCATTTCCATGACTTTGGTCCTAACACACCTAATGCGATACGGAGGCTTTGGGCGCACGCTCGAGTTGTTATACTGGATTACACTACCTCAGAGACTACAAATACTAACGAATTCTACCATGGATGGCTTGGTGAGATCAAGGTTCTCCCCGATGCTGATCGGCACTTTATGATGTCTCGTGAGTGGGAGAGGGATAAAGATGGTTTGGACCCCTTTCTTCATACTTCGAGGAAGCGTGCATGGTGGAATGACTGGCACCCTTAGATCTTATTTATTTTCGCCGTTTGTTTTCTGACCTTTGTTTTTGGTTTATTCTTGGATTGTTTTTTACATATAAAATTTTGTTGAACTTTATTTTATTTACTTGCGATATTTTGTACATACATATTCATATACATATAAGCATAAATCCTTGCAAACATAACACAGTTCATTGAACAACTTTTAAAAGGGTACAAGTTTTCCAATGATTTGAGTCCTACCACCAATTAGCCTAGAGTAGGTTTTCTAACTCGCAGTCCCTCTATTCCTCACCGTGTCCTAATTTTTTCCTGAGACGCACTTCACGGGTTTTCAACTCAGCAAACATTTCTGGCTTTCATACAAGGATGGTCCTAATTGTTGCCCAGGTAGCCAAGTGCCATCTGGCGGACTGGTTTTTCTCTCCTTTTTGATGTACCACTTTTGTAAATTTTACTTCTTTTAATTTTACACGTGGTAGTGCTTGAGCTTGTCTTAATTGATTGGATTGACGAATTCGTTTCCATCCATGTCCATGATCTTGGCGGCTCCTTTGCTCAAGATCTTCTTAATGACATAAGGACCTTCCCAGTTTGGGTGAAACTTTCCCCATTGGTCCACATTTGAAGTTCTCATATGTTTTAGAACCAAGTCTCCTACTTTTAATGGTTGGCTTCTAGCTCTAACCCGACTATTGTATGCCCTAGCCATGCGTTATTGATATATCTGCAAATGATCCAGTGCCTTTAGCCGCTGTTCGTTAATCATGTTCAACTGTTCAAATCTGGCCTCTTCCCATTCTGACTCTTCTAACCTTGCCTCCAGTACTACCCAAAGTGATTTCACTTCCGTTTCCACCGTTAAAACTGCTTCCATCCCATATACTAATGAGAAAGGGGTTTGATTAGTGGGAGTTTTGATGCTCATTCGGTATCCCCATAATGCAATGGCAACTTATCAGCCCAGTCCCTGTAGGTAACGACCATCTTGCTCAAGATTTTCTTAATCACCTTGTTGGCTACCTCTACTGCCCCATTAGCCTGTGGCCTATATGGTGATGACAGATGGTGCTCGATCCTATATTTCTTCATTAGGAATAATGTGGCTCCTTGGAATTGAACCCCATTATCTTATACGATGTAATGTGGGATGCCATATCAAGTGAATATATGCTTTTCTATGAACTTGGCCATCTTCTTAGCGATGATGTTGGTGTAAGATTCAGCTTCCACCCATTTTGAAAAGTAATCAATTGCTACTATAATGAAGCAATGTCCATTAGTCGAGTTTAGCCAAATCTCGCCAATAATGTCGATGCCCCAAGCTAAGAACGATAAAGGAGCAGATAAGCTATGGAGTTCAAATTAGGGTAGATGACTGTTGTCTCCGTAAATCTTACACTCATGGAACTTTCGTACTTCTGATACGCAGTCTATGACCATTGTTGTTTAATAATACCCTTAGCATTATATTTTCTTAGCTAGTGCTATCCCATTCATGTGTGGACCACAATCCTCTGCATGCATTTGTCTCATTATCAACAGTGCCTCCTGTTCTGTGAGACATCTCAACAGCATCCCTTTTGATGTTCATTTGAACAAATACCCTTCTACTAGATGGGATTGAGTCGCTAGCTACCATAATGAGGTTCTTTTAGAGTCTGATACACCTTCTGGGTATTCCTTGGTCTACAAAAATTTGACAATGTCGAAGGACCAATTCCCGATAGCTTGTTGATCCTCTGTTTCAACTAGGTGATAGTAGAAGGGTTCTTTGGCCATTTGCAGTACAACGGGTTTGATTGACTGAGTTCCAGGGCCCTCCCACATCAAGGCTAGTGTAGCGAGTGCATTTGCTATTTGGTTTTCATCCCTAGGTACGTGTTTGAAGATGCACTTGGAAAATTTTTGTGAGATTTTCCATACGGCTTCCATGTAGGGACAGAGTGATTCTTCTCTTATTTCCCAATCGCCAGTGGCTTGTTTTATAACTAGAGCTGAGTTTCGAACCATCGATACTTCTCTCACCCATGCCTTTCAAAGTGCCTCTAACCTAAGGCCACCCTCAGCCTTTGCATTGTTCTCTCCTCAAATGCGGAAGCCGCCATCATTGATTCCTCATCAGCTTTGATCATCACCGGCCTCCCTTTATGAATAAGCTTTATCTTCTGGTGTAGAGTAGAAGGGACTGCCCCTATTGCATAGATCCATGGCCTACCTAGAAGCAACGAATAAGTTACGGGAATATCCACCATAGTGAACTTTACATTAGAGGTCACTCCTCCAGCGGTGACCTCTGCTTCATAGCTATCTACTACACCCCTTTTCGAATCATCGTAGGCTCGGATCACTGTGTCAGATTTGGTGAGCATATCCTCCCTTAACCCTAGGTGAGGTAGGACTTTAAGAGGACAGAGATTGAGAACCGAGCCATCATCTACCATCACACATGGTATCGCGTGATAAAAAATTTGAACCTCGATAAATAAGGCCCGATTATGCAATCCCAATTCCTGCAGCAGCTCTGATTGATCAAAAGTTATGGACAGCATTTGAGGGGGAGCAATTCCTTCCCCGATTGCAGCGCACATCTTAATTACTGAGGTTGTAACCATGGCAGACATTTCCATCAACCTCTTGACTAAACCCATCCTATGCTTTTATGATGTCTCAAGCAACCTCTAGATGTTGTATTTGGCCTGAGTTCCCTTCAACTAATTTACCAAAGGGTCTATATCTAGCATGTCTTTGATAAGTGTATAATTACACTTATTATCATATAAATTTTATACAATAAACACCATAGTTTTGATCATTTTTATACTTCATATAAAAGATTTCACATGGTATGTAGTTGTTTTTTTATGCAAATGCAGATACTAGGTAAATCTTGGGAGTAAAATGAACTAAAGTGGAATTCTATGAAAAAAGAGTGAAAAAGGTGCAAAATGATGCGTAGAACTTGAAGATTGGCTTAGAATCGAAGATGTCGAAGATTGGTAAAGTTACAAGGAGATTTTTGAAGAAAACTCAATTCACGATCGTGACAATACCTCGCGGTCATGACCTTTTCACTTCAGAAACAGAAATCTGCCAATCAAAGGTTCACGGTCGTGAATCACATATTGCGGTCGCGACATGGATGGTTTTCTGGTATTATCTTCTTAACTACCAACCACCAGATAAGCTTGATCAACTACCATCAACCGCCATCAACTGCCAACGAAAAGACACTTATCAGGACTCAACCAATCATGAAAAGGTGCCTATCCATTGTGGATTGAATCAAAGCCTCTCAACCAATCACATTGAAGAGATGCATTCTTTCACCAATGGAAGTGACTCTTCATTTGGATAGATGCAACCGTTTGAACTCTATAAATAGGGCTCCAAATCTCACAAATTTCATGGCACATGGTGCAGTGTGACAGAGGGAAAATATTAGAGTGTATGAGTGAGATATAGAGTGTGTATAGATAGAGAGTTTGCTACGTTCATAAGCGTTAGTGAGAAAATGTTTAAGTTATTCGAATCATTGTTTCGATCACTAGATTTCTCTATATTCTCGATCGATTGTTGTATAAGTGTAATTGCAAATCACTTATCAATAAAAGTTTTCATTCTTCAACATTCGTTTATTCGATATTCGCATAGAATAGCATCCTAGCGGAGGTTCTGTATGGGCCAAGACCGAATTCAAAGAGGACGTAGGAATTACGGGAATTGGCGACTCCCATTAAAGAGTGGATATGGTTTGATCAACTTTAGCTTTTACTTGCATACCTTACAAATTCGCTTTGCTTTCTACTTATACTTTCTATTTCAAAGTTTATGATATGTCTATGTGTCATAATG
>CATIWQ010321724.1:0-11581 GCA_949673415.1 Euphorbia schlechtendalii | reverse complement strand
ATATGATGTCCTCGCCAGAATGCTATGGCGAGAACAGCAATGGCGTAGCTTGTAAATACAGGCAAGGCTAGTCGTTTAGGGACCTGAAAAATTTAGAAAAAATATTTTTTCTCTCGATAAAGATGGAAGAATTTTTACTGAAAAAATATAATTTTTCTGATGAAATAATTCTAACTTTTTTACAACAATTATTATCTTTCTTTTCTTTAATTATATTCGGGTGTAAAACACATTTGGGTTCCGAATTTAATATTTTCAAATCAATTTTCTTTTATCTTTTACTCAAAAATCCTTAGATATTCTCAGACCTAAAACAAAATTAAAGTCCAAGTCTGAAAATTTTTTGGATAAAAATAACATTTATTTTTCAAACAAAATTAAACAAAAAATAATGAGCAGCATTCCCGAAAATCAACTGGATTTGTCGACGTGGATTCAAAATAGAAGGGTTAGCCTCTGAGTTCCTAAAGCTGCTTTTTCCCTTGTATTATTTTCTTTTCTCCTAAATTATGAGACGGACTCAATTTTCGCCACCGACCTAGGATTTATTTTATTCCTTTTATTCTTTAAATTTTATTTTATTAATTCTTTTTATTTATTTAATTGTTATTTTATTTATTATATTATGTAACTTTATTTTACACTTTTTACTTATTCTTTTAATTTATTAAATTGCGGGAATGTTATAATTAAATACATGTTAGAATATCCCCACGAAAGAAATAAAAATTATTCCCGGATAATGGACCTCACATTTTTACCATGTGATCATTTTCATTAAATAAAAATAAGCAACACGTGTGTTAATAAAATGAATTGTTTTCTTTCTAAACAAGAATCTCAATCTCCGATATTTTAATTATGCCACATGGGTCTCACCAAAATCAAATCAAACATACTTGTAAATATTTATATTGTCTTACACCCTGTGCTAATCTTTGTGGATACAAGTAGATTAGGTTAGATTTATGCCTAGGATATTATTTACCTTCGGGTATTGCAAATATTTTTATGGAAATGTAATTAATAGATTAGGAGAGCGATTGCATCCCCCGAGGTTTTGTAATCTTAATCTTTACTTTTCCTCATTTATTTATCGCTTTATGTATGGATTTATTACTTTCTACATGCGAGTTAAATCATACATTATAAACTCAAAAATGACATAAGTTTGAATATGCATAATTAGGAAATACGATTTTCTGTAGATTTAATATAATGTGATCTAATAAGAAGTAAGCAACTTATCCCGAACTCAAATCTCTGTGTCTTAGTGGGCCGTCTCCCGGACGTTAAGCCTCACAGGACTTTAATTCCTAGAAGAGCTAATCCAGGTGGCGACTTTACACTAAGTGACGATGGATTCGGGTTTTGCCAATCTAAAATGTTTTCCGTTTTCTCTTTCAAACCTTCTAGGTCCCTGACCCAGTAATTTTATTTTCACCAAAAACACCCGATGCACCCTGCCTCTCATCTCAATGTGCTCTTAGCTCATAGCTTCCCGTGTCGTCCACTCACAAAAGGTTTAAGCACTTTATGAAGAAAGATGATTAGTTTTGATAGAAATAATAAGGAAGATAAAGGTAAGAAGGAATAAAACAAAGACATCAAATGCTTTGACTGTGGAGAAAATGGGCATATTCAGTCTAGCTGCCCCCAAATCAAAGAAAGATAAATTCAAGAAGTTTTGCAAGAATGATGTAGCACATGTTGCTACTTGGAGCGAATCTGATTCTAAAACTTCTTCTTTAAGTGAAGAATTAATTGATTCTACCAACATTTGTCTAATGGCAATTGATGTTGAGCCCAACGATAGCTCAACAAGTACTTCAAAGTCAAAATTTGTTGTTGAAAAGAATGTTGAGAAGGATAAAGAAGATTCCAACATTGAGTTAAATACTCTACCACCTTTGTCTTTTGATGAGATCATTGAGATGTTATTAAATAGTCAAGTAAAAGCATTAAAGAGATATTGAGGAGATGCGAAGACTTGGAAGACACCAGTTCTTCCATTTCTCTTGAAATCTGTTACCTCTTGAAAAAGGCTTAGTTACATGAAGGATATGATAATGTACTCACTAAGATATTGGATGAGTTACCTATTGAGATAACAACCTTGAAACAGGTACGAGTTCCTCCTCTAACCAACGAAAATACTTAAAATAACCACTTGCTTACTTTTTGTAAGAAAGCTTCCAAAAAGAAGAAAGTGAGCATACCTGAAGCAAAATCGATGTGTGGATTTTGAGCAAAGGCATGACATGTCATAACTTTGTGTAGACATAAAAATGGTTAATATGATGGGTATAACTAAAGCAAAGTAAATACTACTCACAAAAGAGGACCTGAGCAAAAAACATGAGTACCTAAGAAAACTTAATTGTTTAGCAGGTGAGCCTGAGATACGTTAATGACACGAAAATGTTGTATTTGGATAGAGGTTTCTTAAGGCATATGACATGTGATGAAAAGCAGTTCATAACATTAGAGATGAAGAGAAATGAAGCGTCATTTTTGGCGACAACAAGAAAGGCAAGATCATTGGAAATGGCACAGTTGGGGTTGGCCCTTCAATTGAAGATGTTCTCTTGTTTAAGGCTTAAATTTCAACTTGTTGACTGTTTCTCAACTATGTGATAAAGGCAAAAGAGTTGCATTTAACTCAGCAAGATGTTCAGTGATTGATATAAACCAATTCAACCACTCTCTATGCTCCTAGGATCGACAAAGTTTATATGATTGATCTATCCCAAAGAACGAGCAATATCTGCTTAGTTTCTAAGGATTAAAATAATTGGTTATGGAAGAGGAGACTTGGCCAAATCCACATGAAGAATCTATCAAAAATTATGAAGAAAGGACTAATCAATGGTCTTCCATATATCCATTGGTTTTGAGAAAAACAAATTATGCTCAACTTGTCAATATGGAAAGCAGTTCTGGAAATCATTCAAGTCTTTGAATGATATCTCTTCAAAGCATCCACTAGAGCTATTGCATTCGAATCTCTTTGGCCTAGTTCAACCAACAAGCTTGGGAGGAAGAAGATTCACTCTTATCGTTGTGGATGATTTCACTCATTTCACATGGGTAGCTTTATTGAGTAGCAAAGATGAAGCTTTCTAGTTCTTCTTAACCTTATCCAATTGGATATTGAATAAATAAAGAAGGAGAATTATCAAGACCATAAGCGATAATGGGAGAGATTTTGAATATATGTTCTTCGAAGAATTATGTTTAAGGTATAAAATTGATCACAATTTCTTAGCTCTACAGAGTTGTGGACCGCAAGAACATAATAATCGTTGAGATGACTAGATCGATGTTGAGTGAAAATAACCTTCCTAAGTACTTTTGTGGAGAAACTGTTAACACAACATGTTATATTCTTAATAGGTTCCCAATTTGTCCTATTTTGGATAAAACACCCTATGGGCTTTAGAAGGGCGCAAGCCAAAAGTTAGACATCTCTAATCAATTGAATGTAAGTAGTATATTCTTAAAACTAAGGAGACACTAGCCAAGTTTGACCTAAAAGCAGGCAAAGGAATCATTTGGGGTTACTCAACAAGCATTAAAGCATATAGAGTCTATGGAAAGAGGGATAGACTTCTTAAAGAATCTATACATGATGAAGGATAACCTATTTTTAGAAAAGAGGATAGCCTGTTTCTAATAAAGAAGATGATGACGATGTTAACGAAGTTATCAACGTGCCTGAGGTTCCAAAGTCAGCATCAGCATAAGTTCATAATGAAATCAAGGTAGACCCTAACCAAATTCAAGCTATCAATTTCAATGAAGATGATCAAACTCAACAACAGCAAACTAATCAAGAGATTTAAGCACCAAATTTGAATCTTCCTAGAGAGATTAGAACTCATCACAATCATTCAAATGATGGCATTATAGATGATTCTCATAATCCTATTATGACTATATGCCAACTCAAAAATAACCAGTCATCAAGTGTTCATATCATCAATTGAACTAAAAAAATTGAAGATGTTGAATTTGATGACTATTGGATGATAGCTATACAAGAAGAGCTTGACAAATTCAAGCAAAATGAAGTGTGGGATTTAGTTCCCAAACCCAAAGGAAAATCCATCGTTAGAACCAAATGAGTTTTCAAGAACAAGCTAGATTAAGATGAGTATGTTATTAGAAACAAAGCCAGACTTGTTGCTAAAGGTTACAATCAGCAAAAAGGAATCGATTATTATGAAATTTATGCTCTCTTGTAGCCAGACTTGAAATCACTAGGATCCTCTACGCTTTTGCATCTCATATGAACTTTAAGTTGTTTCAAATGGATGTTAAGAGTATTTTTTTTAATTGATATATTTAAGAAGAAGTCTATGTGTGCCAACCCCCTAGTTTTAAAGATCCAAAGCTTCCAAATCATGTCTGTAAGTTGAAGAAAGCTTTGTATGGATTGAAGCAAACTCCTCGTGCTTGGTATGAAAGATTAAGTAAGTTTTTTTTATCAACAAAGGATATGTTAGAGGAAAAGTAGATACGACTTTCTTTATTAAGCACAAGAAGAATGATTTGTTGCAAGTCTATATCTATGTGGATGATATTATTTTAGAGCAACCAATGAAGGTTTTTGCAATGAGTTCAACAAGCAGATGAAGAATGAATTTGAGATGTCAATGATGGAAGAACTGAATTTCTTTATTAAACTGAAGATTAAGCAAAGCAACGATGGAATCTTTATTTGTCAATCCAAATATGCCAAGGAAGTTTTGAAGACGTTCAACATGGAGGAATAAAAGCCAATGTTAACTTTAATGATCACAGAAATTATCCTAAGCAAAGATGAAGCCGGTAAACCTATAGATAATAAGTTCTACAGAGTCATTATTGGTTCTCTCTTTTACTTAACTACTAGTAAGACTGATATTCAATACTTTGTATATTATTTTACTCATTATCAAGTTAACCCCAGAGAATCTCACTTAACTACTATTGTGAGAATTCTCCAGTAATTGCAAGTTTTATTGATGCAAGACTGTGGTATCCTAGTAACTTAGACTTTACTCCTAGAGGGTCTACATATGTATACTATGGAAGAGATAAGCTTGATCGAAAAAGTACCACTGGTGGATGCTATTTTCTTGGTGAATGCTTAGTCTCTTAGTACAACAAGAAGCAAACTTCTGTTACACTCAGCACAATAGAAGCTAAGTATATGACAGTAAGAAGTTGTATTGCACAACTGCTATGGATTAAGCAAAAATTGGAGGATTATGGTATAAAGTCTAAAAGCCTTGAAGTTATGTGTGATACGAAGAACACTATAGACCTAACCAAGAATCTAATTCAACATGGTAGGATAAAACATGTCATTATAAGAAATCACTTCATAAGGGATCATGTGCCAGGGGAGATGTCAAGCTGGAGTATGTTCCATCAAAAGAACAAAGAGTAGAATATCTTCACCAAACCCATCGCATAAGAGCAATTCAATTTATTGAGGCAATTAATTGGAATGACGAATCCAATCTAAGGTATAATCAGGTTTTATCTTGCTGTTGAGTTAAACTTACCAAGTGACATCTACTTTATCAATTTCTTATCTAAGTTGAAACGTTATCATTTTACTAGTTATTATTTGAAATTAAATTTCAAATACTAATTATACTTTGAGTGAATTTCAACTTACCTAAACACAAAATTTTATGGAAAATAGTAAGGCGGTTTATATATAATCTAATGTCACTGTTAATTTTTCATTACTCTATAAGGGCTACACATAGTAGAGAGAGGATTATTTTCCTATAACAGGAGAACTACGGAAGAGGAACAGTTACTTGCAATTCTTTGAATCCCAAACATTTCTCAAAGCAGCAATCTCTTTCTAAACATAAAATCTCTTTCAGCAATGGCATCTTCAAGTGTTAATCAATCAAAAGGAAATCAAAGCAAAATTCAAAGGGTATTAGTCAATGCAAGAAGATGGAACCATCTTTATTCAGTGAGATGTGGAGAATAATATTTTTGTTGGGATTTGGGAGAAACCCCATACCATGTTATTGGAACAAAGAACCATTCCTAATCTAATGGAATAGAAGAAGGAATCTAGAATAGAGATCGCTACCCAATACGCATTGTATGTGGGTGAGTCAGCAACTGATGAAGATCTCAGTGTATGGATAAAGCAGCAAAGCCTTAAAAGCTTCTTTGATATGAATTTCTCACTGATCCCTGCTCTAATGAAACAATATTATGGGAATATCTACTCCATTCGAGGAGAACCTAATGTTTTTATCACATCATTTGATGGAAAGTCCTTAACTATCACTCCCACTCTAATAGAAAATTTGCTAGGGATGAAGGTTAAAGGTATAGAGCTTAGAGGGTTGGTGATGGAGCTCTGGTGGTGATTCTGAAGGAGTTTGAATAGTCTGAAGATTGTTTCATTAGAGAGATTAGAGCAACAACTATGTTATGGATAGGAAGAGTTGCACATAAGTTGATAGTGAAGTGTTTGGCACCCAAGACTAGGTATGTGTCAAGTTGCTCAAAGTTTGAAAGGTGCATTACTACCATATCATTCATGGTAAGAAAATCAATTGGTATGTACTCTTCATCAATCACATGTTGAAAATTACACATTATTTGCACTATGTGAGTCTCATCTTTGCAATCTGCATTGCCTACAATGGGGATATAAAAAAGGTAGCAAGAAAGCAAGCCCCAACAAGGATTGTGTTCATTAGCATTGAATAAATGCTCGCTCTTCAAGCCAACAAAGAAACCTTCTCCTATAAAAAGGAAGGAGAGAGGAAGAGGAAGAGAAAGATGGGCTCGGGTAAGGAGATCATCATTCCTGTTGATATTCAGTAGTAGGCATAGGTTGAGTTTGAGAAGGTATTAGGGATGGCTTCATTGAAGATGTGAGCTAAGAAAGCAATGGTGGTGGATGACGGTGATAAAATCCCCATTAGCAAGGCTATTCCATCCTTGAAGAGGAGAAAGAAGGATAGTCACATGAAAGAAGAAGAGCCTATGGGAGAGAGGTCCAAGGCTCCTAAGAAGTTTGCTTTCAAGAAGTAAGGGAAATAATAGAAAAAGGCTGAAGAAGTAAAATAAGTGAAGCAACAAGTAGAGGAAAATTTTTTCAATGGCTAAAGAAGTTATTGTTGAGGAGTTTAAGCTTAATAAGAGAAAGAGGAGTAGCGGGAATAGGTTTCCAACTATAATTGAATGGGATATAAATCTCAATCTCTTAGTTTAGTAGAGTGAAGAGGTTGTGGATGCTAAGTTAGTGGAGGCCTGTAAAATAACAACAACAAAATTTATTGAAGTTGTTTTAGCATCAATATCAAAGAAGGTAGAAGCTGCTGAAAAAGATGAGATTTCTCATTCTGTTGAGTTACCTAAGGATAATCAAGAGACTATCCCTGATCAATAACCTAACTAATCTTTACCTCCAACCCAAGTAAATTCACCTTCCACTTCTCCCTTACATTTCTCTTATACACGTACCCATTCTCCATCCCACTATAAATCAAATAAAGCTAATCAAGCTGACATAACAACTTCCACACAATCACCTCCTTCTCTAAGATAAATTCACCCTTCTTCATCGAAACCCACTATAAATAACACCGTTCCTCCATCTAACACCATTCCAACAAATCTAACCCAAACATCCACTTCAAATCCTTCTCTTCCTCCTCTAAAAACCTTAGCCTTGATTAATCAAAGGACAAACATTAATAACTATGCTCATTCCCATCTATAAGTTGAGAAGTCCACTCAGTAGAGCCATAGCACTGAGAATTATGCTCGGCCAGGCCATGAATTGGTGGAAAAAGTAGTCCCAACTACTTCTACACGATGAACTGCAACTCCTAATGTGGAAGAAATCAGTAATGACTTTCAAATAATGAACAAGGAGATAATGAGGAAACAGTTAAGGGAGGTTGCTAGATCTTTCTAAAAATCCCATAAGACTAATGTTAAGCTAGATGTAGTATTTACCGATTTTTGACAAATTGACGATAACATAGCTAGAGCCTTCATAGCCATTACATGTTACTTCAAGGACCGCATTGCCCCAAGATGCATTGTACTTTGAAGAGTTTGAAAAGCTGAGAGCAAATTTACATGCCATCAAGGTGCATTTGGCGAGGGAAAGTTCAAAAAGTATGGTGCAGGGGATGGCTACTGAGCAAACTAGATTATTTGACTCAGCAGCGTACCTAACAAAAGTAATATCCACTATTCCAGCTGTTGTTGTAATAAGTAATGCAGTAGTAACCAAATTGAAGCTCAAGTTGGAGGAAGCCAAGTTGGAACTCACTAATTTTGTTAGTTTGAGCAATGAACAGAATATGCGATTCTTCAATTTTGGTAAAAAATAGAATAAGCTAAAAAAATGATACCCTTTTAGGGTTCAAGGTTCTCTTCAAGTCTATAACTCAGGAAGAGAAGGGCTTAGAGAACTAGATCAATTCCACCATCAAGTTGGACAAGATTATGATGAATGCAATAGAGAAAATTAATTTTCAATTAGAAACTGTAGTCAATCTACCTGAGTTAGATAGAAGGGTAGTGGAATTAAAAATGAGAGAAGTCCTTAAAGAGCAATCCAACGATGCAACAAAATAGACTATAAAGGAGATAAATGATGAGATTTTGGAGAAGATTGAAAATCTGTCACTTGGAGAGATTAGGGAAGCTATCATTTAAAGGGATGTACCACCGCTACATATCAAGTCAACTCCATCCACAATAGTTTAGAAGAGTTTGTGAATGACTGTGAGGATGATTCAAGAGTCTTAAGGGCGACTACTAGTGCTTGCGCGATAATGTGTCCCCAAGGTTAACATATTTTTGGAGTTTCTTAAGGAGAATATGGTGGATGAGGATTCTCTTATTGCGCTAATGATTATTCATCAGATTTACTAATAAATGAGAGTCAAAGGAACGAGTTGTGAATGCCTTGTAGTGAGATTCATAAAAGAACTTGAAGCTCAAAGTTGTATCACCGATAAAGGTAAAGAGGAGTTGAATATAGAGATCTTAATGTCTTTGGAACCTACGCCAACTTCTAGCTTGCAATAAATGTCATTAATGAAGGTTATGAAACAATTATGCAAGATGCGAAGGCAAATGAGGAGAGACAAAAGTAAGCTCTAAATGAAGCCCAAAAATTTTAAGCAAGGAAGCATGAACCACCTCTATCCAAAACCACTCCTTACCAATAACAATCGAAGGTGGACGGTAAGCTCCCTATGGGAATCCTTCCTCCTAAGATTGACCCTAATGAGCTTAATAGAAGAAGACAAGCAGATCCTCCTATCAAGATCAATCCTCCCCATAACTCTAACTCATGCTACTGAAGATAGGATGGTATTTAGCTATAAACATGTAATATTTTAAGATTAAACAGATTAGCGCAATATAGGAAAAAATTGTACTTGTACTTGTTCTAATTATTAATGGTAAGATTATAAGTGTTTAACAATTTAAATTATTATCTCTTTAACTTGATATAGTTGATATATAAATTTGCTAACTAATATGCAGAAGAAGAGTAAGACTTGGATGTTGACTAATTGGGGACTTTCACCAATGAAAGAATTCTCTAAGTATGGGGGAGCAAAGCAAAGCCTCAACGCTTTACTCAGCATGGGAGATTCTTGTATCTGGTATATTTATTTCAATTTCTTACTTATTTAATTATAGCTTACTATTGTAGGTTTTTCATCTTTAAAAAATGGGGGATTTTATTGGAATCAGCTTAAAGATTGCTCATTAATCATTGAGTTAAAATTTTTGAAAATTTTAAACATGAAGAAAAGCAATCTATAAATTAATATTGTAGTAAACATTCTATTCAGGTTAATTAAGGTTAGCCAAGTTTAGTTTAAATTAAGTATGCTGACTTAATTACTGTTCGCCACTTTTCTACTGATAAGTTTAATAACTTGTTTGCAAGATTTGGCTACACTCATTTCGAAAGGCTTATTCTCAATAATAGTGCCAAAAACTTGTTCACTTAAAATACAGGTGTTGTTAGTACCTCTTATCAAATAGAAAAATGATGATAACTGCAAGTACACAGTTGCGATATAGTTTTAAAAGATACCAAACCCACAGGGAAGGAACCAAGTCTAAAGTTCAACAAGGGAAAATAGAGTAAAAAAAATAAAAATAGATTGGAGGTTTTGGATAGGAATATTAGAATGAAAAATGAGTAAATATAGATGTTGAAGACTAGAGAATCTAAATATAGAGAATTTCCCTATGAACAAGTATAGCAGAGAAAAAATGCAAGTTCAACAAAGATGTTACGATTCACTAAACTAATCTAACAAACTTGGTTCTAAACACTCAAATGCTAAATGATTTACGGCAGAGCAATAAATGAAATAAATTTTCTAAACCTAGCGCAAACGAATTAAGACATTTATATAAACCTGGACAACATCAATACTATGCTTAGTACGGGTCGCTCTCACATATCCACATTTAGCAAGTTACCATTCCAAAAATGTTGGCTCACTAAACAGCGTTATATCACAGATCCAGTGATTATACACAATATTGTTAACCGCGAAACTACTCTTAAAATTAACTCCAATGCATATAACTTGATTAATATAATAGACTTAGCACAAAATACGCATTATGACACATAGACATATCATAAACTTCGAAATAGAAAGTATAAGTAGAAAGTAAAGCAAAGTTGTAAGGTATGCAAGTGAAAGCTAAAGTTGATCAAGACGTATCCACTCTTTAATGGGAGTCGTCAATTCCCGCAAATCATACGTCTACTTTGAATTCGGTCTCGGCCCGTACAGAACCTCCGCTAGAATGCTATTCTTTGCGAATATTGAACAAATAAATATCACTTAAACATTTGCTCACTAACATTTATGAAAATAGCGAAACTAGATATTTATTCTCTATCTATACACTATGCACTATCTTTCACCCCTTTCTTCTGCACTCTGGTGGTGCATGAAATTTGTAAGGTTTGGAGCCCTATTTATAGAGTTCGGAGGGTTGCGTCTATCCAAACGAAGGGTTGTGTCCATTGGTGAATGATTGCATCTCTTCATTGTGATTGGTTGAGAAGCTTTGATATAATCCATAATGGATAGGCACTTTTTCATGATTGGTTAACTTCTGATAGGTGTCTTATCGTTGGTAGTTGATGGAGGTTGATGGCTGTTGATCATGCTTATCTGGCAGTTGGCAATTAATAAGATAAAACCAGAAAATCATCCAAGTCACAACCATGATATATAAGTCGTGATTGTGAATCTTTGATTGGTAGACTTCTATTTTGAAGAAGAACAAGTCGCAACCGCGAATGATTGTCATGACCGTGAATTGCATTTTCTTCAGAATTCTCCTTGCAACTTCACCAATCTTTGACAGCTTTGATCCTAAGCCAAATCTTTGAGTTCCATGCATCTTTTTGCACCTTTTTCACTCTTTTTTCATAGAATTCCACTTTAGATCATTTTACTCCCAAGATTTACCTAGTATCTACATTTGCATAAAAAACAACTACATACCACGTGAAATCTTTTATATGAAGTATAAAAAT
>CATIWQ010321680.1:0-17644 GCA_949673415.1 Euphorbia schlechtendalii | reverse complement strand
ATGTTTATATATACCTAGATTTCCAAATCACCCAATTAAATTATTTTGGATCCTAAAAAAATATAAACCTTTAAATATTTATTTAGGGACCCAAACATTATTTTTTATTGAGGAGAACTCCCATTTGAAGATCGTCAGACGGTCGAAAATCATGTGATTCGAAGATAAATATCCTGAAAAAGCCGTCATCATTGAAAGTGTGAGCTGGTACAAAATCCCGTGCTCACACCTACACCATAGGCCCACACAAGCGCTACCAAGTAGTGTTTGCGGGCCTGTAGGCCACCAACATGCGCTGACATTGTGCTAGTACATGCTAGCAGCCCATGAGCACTTTTGTGCTCGCGTGGCTGGCACGCAGGCCCCACTCGCAAGCAACCAGTGTTCGTGGGGCCCACTCGCAATGGGAAAAATTCTCTTGCTCTACAACGTGCATATTTTCCAATCTTCTTTAAATATTATTTGATATATCCAATTAATGGTCCATCCAAAATGTGTTTGACTCTCCCTTTTATTCTCGGTATAAGTTCTTTATTTAGTCTGGTGAATGCCCAATGTGTGTGACCTCATAAGATCCCGAAGTATAGAGCCGATAGAGGTTAACCTAAACTTGGCTTCCCATCCGAGAACCTTTAAGCTCAGTGTTTCAGATCAATATAGAACTCAATAACTCTAGACTATCAAATGGACTTTCTACCAAAGGTTTTTGATCCCTCGATACTCGGAACATCATGTGCTCGTGATTTGATCCTCTTCTACAATAATAACCAGTATAATACACTCCTTCCATCAAGTTAAGTACCATCCAGTTTATTGAGCTAGGATTAAGTGTTAGCTCATGTAATAGCCTTAGCTATCCCAGAATTAAACTTATTCACGTAGAACACCACTCACCTTTATGTACTGAGATTGACTAAAAACTCGTTCTATTAATCTCATACTTTGATAAGAGGTTTATGAGTTTGTCACTTCAACAAGAAGCCTTAAGGTACAACTCATATTATATCACAATATTAGGAGTGATTGACCCCATCTTGACTACTTGGCTTAATAATGAACGATCATCACTATACTCGTAATCATCTGTATCATCCTGATTACTAGGGTGATATGAATAAGTGTGACCCAAAGTGTGCAACTCCTGTACAAGTTAACTATTATATCAGATCTAAGGATACTCGTATTACTACTACTATGATAAGACGTGACCAACACATGGATTATTTTCGAGTGTCTTTCTTATAGCGGTCTCCAATGTATTACCTGCATATATTTATGTGTTAACTCAAGGTAACACCTTCAGCTTGGAAAAATGGCTACTTGGATCCAATCCAAGGAGTAAGCATACACATGCTTGTCTATCCACTTCATTGATGCCCAATCTCAATGAAACTATGACTATGGATATTTTAGACTTTTTATAGTAACATGTGTTTGCAGTTCTCACTCCATATAGCTCCCACTATGTCATTTCACTTTCACACTATGAAATTCACAGACTTTGTCTTATTATATCAATGAATATACATACATACATACATACATACATACATACATAAGTACGTACGTACGTAACAACATATATATATATAATACCAACAAGATACAAAATTTAGAAACAATCAATGATATATAACAAAGATGCCTTATTATTAAAAAACAATAATCTAAAATTTTTTATACATTAGTGATAATAAATAAATATCGCCCTAATTGCCTCTAGGGTATACATCATGTCTAACATTAACTTTGTAAGCAGGATAAAGAGTCAGATCTATTGAAATTGTAATAACTAAGAGACCGTTAGAGCTCCTACACTTGGACCTCTTTGGCCCTGTTCAACCTATGAGTATGGATAGAAAGAGAATTTCCTTGGTTGTGGTTGATGACTTCATGAGATTCACATGGGTAATCTTGTTGAGTAGCTAATATGAAACCTCTGAGTCTTTTATCAAACTCAGTAATCGAATAATGAATGAACTATGAATTAAAATTTGTAGAATTCAAAGTGATCATGGACTTGGGTTCGAGAATTTCCATTTTGATGAATTCTGTTCAGCTCATGGTATTGACCACAACTTTTCTGCTTTTTATATGCCTCAACAAAATGGGTTTGTAGAAAGGAAGAATAGAACCATAGTTGAGATGGTTCGTTCCATGTTGAGTGATAATAACCTACCAAAGTACTTTTGGGGAGAAGTTGTTAACCCAGCCTGTTATATCCTTAATCGGGTTTTAATTCATCCAATTTTGGAAAAAAACACCCTATGAGCTTTGGCAAGGGCACAAGACTCAAATTGGTAATCTCATATCCTTTGGTGTTAGGTATTTCATTTTGAATACTAAGGAGCAGTTAGGTAGTTTAATATGAAGGCTGATAAAGGCTTCTTTTTATGTTACTCAACTAACAACAGGGCATATAGAATATATGTCAAATGAAATGGTCTTTTGGAGGAGTCTATGCATATAGAACTCGATGAAACAAACAATGCAGGTAGACGTCGCTCTTATGCTAATGAAGAAGGAGTAAACCAATAAGAAAATCAACTCAGCATACCACTCTCTTTGCTTCCCAATCAAGCACAAGAGCAAGAAATTGAGGAAGTTAAAGCTGAGGAAGATCTTTTAATCAATTTAATGAAGAAGATCAAGCTTAGCCTCAACAACCAGTGCAGAGTTTCCTGTTGTAGATCCGAGTATTTAAAGGGAGATTAGAACTCATCGCAATCACCCTATTGAGAGCATTGTTGATGATGTTCATAATCTAGCAATGACGTGATGTCAGCTTAGAAAAATGATGAGCCATCAAGCTTTCATATCATTGATTGAACCCAAGAAATTTAAATATGAATAAAGAGAAGATTCCTGGATGATTACGATGTAAGAAGAACTAGACCAATTCAAGCGCAATGATGTTTGGGATCTAGTTCCTATGCCTAGAGGAAAATCAATCATCAGTTTTAAATGGGTTTTCAAGAACAAGCTTGATGAAGATTACATTGGTGTCAAAAACAAGGTAGGCTTGTTACGCAAGGCTACAATTAACAAAAAGGGGTCGATCATAACGAGACTTATGCTCCAGTATTAGGGCTTGAAGTAATTAGGATTTTATGCACCTTTGCATCTCATATGAACATTAAACTATTTCATATTAATGTGAAAAGTTCTTTCCTAAAAGGCTTCATTCAAGAGGAAGTTTATGCGTGCGAGCCTCCTGGTTTTGAAGATGTGAAGAATCTAGAGCATGTCTACAAATTGAATAAAGCTCTGTATGGAATGAAGCAAGCACCTCATGCTTGGTATGAGAGGCTAACCAATTTTCTACTCCGCAAATGCTATGAAAGAGGCAAAGAAAATACAACTCTATTCATCAAGTGAAGGAAAGAATATGTGTTGCTAGTCCAAATATACATTGATGATATAATATTTAGAGTAACTGATAAGAGGCTTTGCAAAGAGTTTAGAAAAAAAAAGAAGAGAGAATTGAAATGTCAATGATGGGAGAGCTCAATTCTTTTCTTTGATTGTAGATCAAGCAAAGTAAAGATGGAATCTTCATTTACCAAGTGAAGTACACCAAAGAAATCTTGAAGAAGTTTGACATGGAGCATTCAAAACTAATGTCCACTCTCATGGCCACATACATAATCTTGAGTAAGGATGAGACTAGTAAGCCTGTAGATAATAAGTTCTATAGAGGTATTATTATCTCACTTCTTCACTTAACTACTAGTAGGCTTGATATTCAATACTATGTATGCTATTGTGCACAATATTAAGCTGATCCCAAAGAATCTCACTTAGCAACTGTTAAGAAAATTCTCCGGTATTGGAAGGTTATATTGATGTAGGATTTTCGTATCTAAACAGCTTTGATTTCACTCCAAGAAGATACAAAGATGTAGATTATAGAAGGGACAAGCTCGATTTGAAAAGAACCATAAGAGGATACCATTTCCTTGGAGAATGTCTTGTCTCTTAGTATAGTAAGAAGCAAACTTTTGTTGCGCTGAGTACTGCAGAAGCTGAGTACATGGTAGCAGGGAGTTGCATAGTATAACTATTATGGATCAAGCAGCAACTGGAAGATTATGGTATAAAGTATAAATGCCTCAAAGTTATGTGTGATAACAAGAGCACAATTAACCTATCCAAAAATCCAATTCAACCTTGTAGGATGAAGCATGCCAACATTAGACATCACTTTATAAGGGATCATGTGTTAAGAGGAGATGTCAAATTAGAGTATGTTCCTTCAAAAGAGCGACGCATAGACATTTTTCGAAGCCTTAAAACAAAGGAGCAATTATATATTCTCGGAGAGCTAATTGGCACAGTGAATCCAATTTGATTAAAATCTTAGAAAAATGGTTAAGTGTCAAAAGCTAGATCAAAGTTACGTTGAGTTAGTTGAGGTAACATGTATTTACTCAGTTTAAGTTAACTTTGTTAATTCAGTTTTATGGTTAAAGTTAAAAACCATTTTATTGAAAGGGTTTTGAATTTAAACTGTAGTGTTTTACTAAGGCAGTTTATATACATGTAGAATCTCACCTTTCACTTTGATCCTTGATTGTGGAGAGGACACATATGTTGTTGCAGGTATAGTGCCTAAATAAAGAGGGAAGTGGGTTGGAGAGATAAAGCACTTGCTTTTGAAGCTTAATCCTTTTTACTCTCGCAAATCCCTAATTCCTTTCATCTTAAAGACTGCAACTTACAATAGTGTCTTCCCAAAATCAACACCAAGAACCTAAGCTAGAAGAGAATTAGTTCATCCGAAGATACAAATCCCAAAGAAACATGTTCATCAACACCACTAGAGATACAGAGAAAGTGATATTCCCTCAAGGAATAGTGTTATCAAGAATAACACTGTACAGAGAGTTATCAGGTTGTAAAATCTCAGGAACTTTCTTCTCCTTGATGTTCCAGCCATTATGGACATCATTCATAGCTTCTACGCTAATTTATATAGAGTGGAAGGGTTTCTTGACATTCTCGTTACTAAGATTGGAGGAAACCTTACCTTATATCTACGAAGTTGATTAGAAGCATTCTCCGTATGAAGTTGAAGGAAACAATGCTAAGGAAGAATGAAGATGAAAAACATGTTGATATCTCGGAAGATTGGGAACTTCCTAGTTATTATGGCTTTGGAGAAATCAGAACCTTAGGCTTAACATGGAGGGCAAGAGCTTACCATGAGCTCTTAACCAAAGTTATTATACCCAAGACTGGGCCTCTCTCAAGCTGCACTAAGTTTTAGAGATACATCGTTTATCACATGGTGAATAGCAAGTAGTTCAACTGGCCTGTTCTTATCCTACACCACCTCACCAAGGTGATAACGATACTATGGATATCTCATAACAGCTATAGTGAAAGCCTTGAAAATCAACATTGAAGGCTATGATAGGGTAAGAGGAGATCATCTACTTTCATTAAAAAAGGTATTTGACTTCAAGCACTTCAAAGAACTTAAATTCTCCAAGATTCACTCTGGATACACAAAGGCTCGGGACATAAAGCTGAAGAAGGTGAAAGTTGTGTCAACTATTATACCAGAGGATGTATAAAAGGAGGATGAAATTCATAGATTGATGAAGTTGAGGAGTCCAATGAACAGATTGAAGATGAGCTCCCTCTCAGGGCTCATTTGATGAAAGTAAAGACCACTATGAGATTAGTGGCAAAGCAGGCTATAGCATGGAAGAAAGCTAGCCTAGCTAAAAGAAAGGTAGCATATGTAACTGCCAAAGCTAAGCCTAAGAATAAGATAAAGTTAAAGACCAAGGTAGAGAGGGAAGGTGAGGCTACTAAATCAAGTTTGCCACCTCTAGATCTGGCTTTTATATCTAAAGTCCATCAAATGACTACTCTTGAGTTAGAGGAGATAAGGAAGAAAAAGAGGTTGTTTGCCTTTGTGGATTCTAAGGCTAAAATAACTTTCCAACAAGTTAAGAAGAAGCTAAAAGGCGTTTAAAAAAAAAGGAGTACATCTACAAGCCTAGGAGATCTCTACAGCTTGTAATGAAGAAGTTGAAAAAAATCAACCAAGATGTGTTTGAGGAATCAACACCTCTTGAGGAATATGAAAAATCACCAATTCTCACTCAGCAAGCTGAGTTGCCTGAAGCTGATCCATCCATGGATCAAACACCCAACCCGTAGACTTTTGTAAATCCTACCCCCACACCTTCACCTACACCCACTTCCTTTATTTCTCAAACCAATTATCCCTAATAAAACAACAACACTTCTTCACCACCTCTAACAACTTCAACTTCAATCATTGCCTCTCCAACTAAGTCCACACCACATCCTGTTGTAAATACTACTTCTTCTTCTTCTTCGCGTCCCTTACCTAAAATAAATGTAAAAATTGACCCCATTCCACCTATTACAAATTCTCCACTTACCCTTTCTTCAAACTCAACTTCTACCCCCTCAATACCTCTAACTAGGGAAGTTCCTCATATCGAGAATTATGCTCGGGAGAAAATAGCAGAATTAAGTGATGCTATGGTAAATTTTATAGCTAAAGAAGTAACCCTCACCAGCATTAATCAGGTGTGAGCACAGGATTTTTATGCCCGACTCGCGAGTTCAATGATGAAGATATAATTTTTCCCTTGTTAGCTTTTCACATTTTGCAGGGTCCTAAAATAACTTAGAAATCATCTTCCTTGTTTCTTTGGGCCTTTTTCCCCTATTTAAAAGCCCAAACCAAGAAAAGCCCACTGGGCTATTTAATATCGTTAACAATATTTAAGGATATTCTTAACGATATGGATAGATATTGTTAACGATATCGACCATTATCATTAACGATATCAAGTTTGCAGACAGTCAGAAAAGGCAGGCATTGCATTTTTCAATGAAAAATACCCAACTTTCACCCATAAATTCAGACTTTTCCGCCAACCCTTTATGACCATGAGTGGAGGGAAGAAAATGGAAAAGATGACAAAAAGAGTGGGTGCAATTGCGTGACTTTTGGATTGAAGGGAGCCCATAATAAAGGAAAAGAAGGAAGCATTTAGGAAGGAGGAAAAAATTCAGAGAAGAGAGGTTGTTCTTCACAGAAAAGAAGACTCATAATCCCAGCCAAAAAAACAACCAAAGAAAAATCCCTGAAACACAAACTAAAATCAAACTTCAAAACTCCTAGATTTTAGAGAACTTCTAAGATCTAAACCCAAGGGAAGAAGTAACTCTTGTTCTTCCCTTTCTCATTTTACACATCATATCCAGGAAGCATTGCCTTCCCTCAAAAAGGAGACTTCTAAATCTCCAATTTCGTCGAAAATTGCAAAACCGAACAAAGAAACAAGGAGGACTTTTCAGGTGTTTTCATGGACCAAACAAAGTGGATTCACAGCTACGGGGTAAGCCTCTAAGTTCCTAGAGATAGTGCTTACATTTATATGCTGTTTGTTTTGAAGTTTCATTTTGTTTTCTATTTTCTCCATTTTCACGCACCTTTCTATTTCCTACAATTTTAGAATGATCTTAAATCTTTTTTGTTATTTTCTTTACATTAAAATATTTTACACATCTTGAGCTTTCCGAAATGATAAAGATAATAAAAATCTGTTAAGTATAGCAAAAGTTATGATCATTTGAAGTTGGATTATTGTTTTTGCTAGTTTCGCATGTTTATTGTAGGTCTGGAAAATCAATACCGGTAATGATATCACTTGATACCGTTCAACAATACCATGTGATGCCAGTAACGATATCAATCTAGCAGAATGCATTTTTGCTTCGTTTCATTCCGATTCGAATCGTTTAAACCCGGAATGACCCATTGAGACCATCCCGAGTCTAGAAATACATCATTGGGGGTAACAAACCTCTGATTTATAATTATTTTGGATTTATATGTGATTTATTAACATGTTAAATTGTCAATTAAAGTTCAGAGTTGCAACGGAAGCTCTTCGGGCCATTTATATCGATATCGCCCATCATAGGGAAGTCGATAACGATATGAATGACATCGTCACCGTTGTTAACCCGAACAATGATTATGTTGTGCATGTTTGGCCTAGATTTAAATTTCTAAATGTCATTTTAGGTCACCTGCATAAAGGGAATAAAACATATTCTCAGATAACAGTCCTCACCATTTTGCCATGCGGTCTTTTCATTAATAAAATTGACCAACGTATGTGTAAATAAAAATGAATCATTTTTATTCCAAATAACAACTTTTGAACCATCGATGTTTTAATTAGGCCACACGAGCCTCACTAAAATCAAAAATCGAACATACGTGATATTCCCTGTGCTGACATTTGTGGATGCAGGTTAGATGTACGCCTATGATTTAATTTCCTTCGGGTATTATATATATTTGTATGAAAATTGTAATTCATAGATTAGGCGGGCGGTTGCATCCCTCGAGGTTATGTAACCTTTAATCTTTACTTCTTCCACATTTACTTCTCGCATTTACTCAATGCTTGATGTTTGGATCTATCGTTTTATGCATGCGCGATAAACCTAAACTGAAAACACCTAGTTTAGTTTGAATATTATAAACGTGGTTTCTCATTAATAGTGTAATTTAACTCAAATGACAACGAAATAGATAACTCATCCTGGACCTGAATCTCTACTATGTGGTACGGATTAGGCATACGGATCTAAGCTGTACCGAAATTTCCCGGAAGAGCTGATCCGGGTGGTGACTCTGTAACACAGACTAGAGATCCTAATCTTGAGTCTTTTATACTTGGAACCCATTTATTTTCAAGCACAAACCATGGTTCTCTTTCACGGGAACCACTTTTCCAACACGTTCTTTTAATGCATCATTTTTGAAAACCCCACGCCCCATCTCACGGGGCCGGCGCCTCTCGACGTTAGTGCGGGACCTTCGGGAATGTCTTCCGCTCACAATGGCGACTCCGCTAGGGATATCTTTTTATAACTTAAAAGTTTAAAAGATTTTTGGATGATTATTGAAAAATCATCAAATGAGTTAACCCACATTTAAAATATTGAACAAAGCATATGCATTAGATGGATTAGCCATTAAGGTTAGGTTGCCCTATTTTGACTGAGAAGCTTGCGAAAGTATATTTCATGACCCCTTGGTGATCGAAGGAACTCAGTGAGTGGATCACTTGTTACCATATTACATGGACTCTCTTGAAAAAGGGGGAAAGGTGTATCATAGTGCGATAAGAACCTTCTACATCAACAATTATGACTAAGCTCATATAAGGAAACCGTAGACACTTTCCCTAGGTTTACCAAAACAAACGCATCTTTTTATGCAGGTTCGCTCCTTAATACTTCACGGTATTAAGATGATCCAAACTTAGGATAGAAACTAGCCAAAAACCCTACACACAGGAGTTATATGGTTGGAAGTTTGGACGTTGCATGCTATGTGCTTTCGAATTATCACTGAACAAATGTCATATTGATCGCAAATTTTTGTGTAGACACTTAAATGCACACACTCATATCATGATGCCAAGTCAATAACACACAGTTATCACTATAGATTGTGTTACCCTACACATCATCTTTGAGATGTCCAATCAACATACAATTCACAGCCCTTCCGGGGCAATCACACATACCAAAAGCCCAAACGGGGCAAATACCTACCCATTTCAAAATAGTGTTCGATGAACACTTAGACCTTTATCCACTTAGATTCATGGAATTCTAAGCCTAGGGTATGACACATTATTCTACCCGAACTCGAACCTAGAATTAGAGACGCGATGAGATAGTGTCACCTAAGATTACGGTCACCCATGTTTGTGTTCTCACACATGAATCTCTTGAAACACCTCATTCCTAAAAAATATAGGGTTTAAGGCATTGTTTTACCTGAAACATGAACTCATCGAGATCGATCCATAGCCCTCAGAGGTAAAAGTGTATTATCACTTGGATGATACGTTACCGTTTATTGTTTCAAAAGGATTGGCAAACTTACCACCTTTCTTGCCAAAATGGCATTTGATTACTCAGTACCTCGTAGGGTATGATGCAATGTTTTTACCTGAACTCAGACTCACCAAGAATAATCCTTGGTGATGAACTTTCAAAATTCAAAAGTATATTATCACTTGGATGATATGTGACCATTAGTCGTTTTTTTTTGTTTATTTCAAAAGGATTGGCAAACACATACTTGCATCTCTAGGATGCAACCCCCTTAAACGACTTTGGAATGCCTATTGCTACTTGAGTAATAGGCAACTCTCCTGTTTTGTTTCAAAAGGATTGGCAAAACACGAGACACATCTCAATCATAAGCTTATTACCATACAGGTATTATGGCAAACTTCACTGTTTTGTTTCAAAAGGATTGGCAAAACACGAGTCACACCTCAACCATAAGCCTATTACCACATGGGTAATACGGCAATCAACCTATTTTATTTCAAATAGATTGGCAAAACACGGGTCACCTTAAAGCCCTCACCACATGGGTTAGGTCTTATTATCATTTGAGTTACGTCTTTATTACTAATGACTAACCCTGTTTGTTTCAAATGGATTGACAAACATAAATTTTATTGCATCATGGCATACTAACCTTTATATTGTAGCCATTTCATAAGCATTACATGCACTAGTCCATAGTCGGTCAAGCATGCATTTCACTTCTGATGATAGAAATTATCATTGCTTCAGTTAAATCTTGGAAGCAATCGGGTCATCCACTCGTTCGGATCTCTCCTATCATGGCTCATGAAATAAAATCATTTGTATAGGGTCTCCCACACACGGACTCCAGCAAGGACTCGGGTTCAAGGTTCAGGTTAGAACGAAGATTAGTGAACAACTCAAGGAAAATTGGTGGAATGGCGGACCAACAGAACGTGTTAGGGGGAACTAATCAACTAGACCAGGGTGGACCCGCTGCCTCCCAGTTTATGATAGGCCAAGAAATAGCCAACGCTCTCAATGCATTTCTTCATAGCGACCAGTTCATTCAAGCTATCCAGTTCCATTCTCGCCCTAGACAGCCAAAGGGAAGGGTGTCAGACCAGGAGCCCATCTGTAACCTCCAAGGTCCTACTACTACCACCCACCCTGTGGTTGGGAGACCTGGCTTTATCCCTCACGTCCTCCAGTCTCCAAGCACCCAATTCGAAGCCAAGCAGGGCCCACATTCCCTCAGACACAGTCCCCTTTTTAATTTGGATAAAATGGTTCTGGAATGGGCCAAGCAATAAGCAGTAATGGTCAAGTGACAGGAGTGGCAGACCAGTTGATTGTAGAACCACTAGCTCCACCCATGTAACCGAGTTATCATCAGGGGTCTCAGCAGCTCACAGCCACAGTAGGGCCGAGAGCACCATCTTCGGGGGTTCATTCTAAGCACGCAGACATCCTATTCTCTGCCCGAGGTTTTCCCAAGTTTCCAAGCTCCGTCTTACGGTTATGGTGCAAATGTCAATACCATGACCATGCAATACCGGGGTCAATTCCTGCCTCAACCAACTTATGCAATTCCTCCTAGAGGCCCCGTATATCTCAAGGTTCCATATAATCAGTTCAATGGTTCAGCCAGGCAAGGGATGGGTTACTCAGTTCCCCAACCTAGTATGGAAGAGCTGTGGCATCAGTTCTTGGCCACCCACACATCATAGCACCCAGGCTTCTAAGCCACCTCCTTTCCGGTGGTACCCACTACACCAAGTGATGAGTGGCTCCCCGAGAACTTTACCATGCCAGAGATAGTGAAATTTGATGTTCAAGGTAATCCCCAGACCCACTTAACTAATTACCAAACGGTAATGAGAACCCAATGAGTCAATGACAAAATGTTGGCAAAAATGTTCATAGTCACGTTAGCAGCCCCGGCCAATCGATGGTACAACAATCTACCCCCGGAGGTGTCCCAAAACTGGGAGCGCCTTTCAGCAGCCTTGATAGAGCAATACGGCTTCAACTCTCAGATGAAAATGACCATGCAAAACTTGGAGGCCGTGAGACAGAAACCAGGAGAGCTGTTCAAGTCATACTACACCCGATGGATGGCTACACAGGTGTTGTTGAAAGATCTTCTTAGTCTGCCAGAGATGATCTCAAAATTGATAGTTGGAGCCCTGCTGGAATACAGAGAGAAGCTAGGAATGGATGCCTACCCCTCTTATAATGTAGTATTTGAAAAGGTCGAATGAAAGGAGTGGCTCGAATTCCTCGAGATGACCCCTAGAGAACGACTAGTCAACGAGTCATGGTCCTGGAAGAATGACTCAGGGGCATCATCCTCCAACCCTAAGTAGCCAAAGGGGAAGCAAACTGATGACTACTAAAAGGTGACCATTGGAGAAGAAGACCCACCACATGTGGAGGATGAGAATGCTAATGATGTAATAAATTAGTATTTTTGTTTAAACTCTTCTATTTTAACAAACTCTATCAATGAGACCTTTGAATCTTTGAATGCTTCAATCTTTGCTTGCTTGCTTGATATTCTTTCGGATGACATCACGCATTCTCATAAGCATATACATATTATTTTTAGCACATGTGGCACATCATGTTATGAAATTAATTTTGGTTATAAATGGGTTCCTCATAATAAATTCAAATGATTTGACTCTTGAGAGAAAGTGAGAGATAAATACATGTACTTAGACAACGTGTAATAGCAATTGCCTCATCATAAAAGGATGAAAGATCAATGGAAAGATCTTCAAGCACAAAACATCCATTGACTCATCCAAATATCAAAAAGATTGGAGCTGGAATAAGGCTAAAATGTCAGACTGCAACAACTGGCGCAATGTCACAAAGGAGGAGTCAGATCATTAAACATGTCAACAACTCCATTGCCACCATTCATAAGACCAAACAACTAGCGCAATGTCACAAGAAGGAGTCAGATCATTGAACACGTCAACAACTCCATCAACACCATTCATAAGACTAAACCACCGGAACAATTCCATAAAGAAGGAGTCGGATCGTTAAACATGTCAATAGCTCCATCACATGGATCCCCATCATTCAGAGTTAGACCAATGAACGGCTCGTTACTATTCAGGGGGCAATCATCACACCATCATAGGAAACGCCAATGATCAAGTCTCATCATCACATACACCTCAAGCCAACGAAGCAGCACGAGCACCGACCCATCGATCAGAAACACTAAACGAGACCACAACTAAAGTCATGAACATGGTTCTACCACATCAACCAAGTTTTACACAATTGCTATCATGCATAGGTGAAAGAAATAAATCGATGAAAAGTAGTATGAACATAAAATAAATTTGTATTTAGCCTGTCAAATAAACACTCTGTTAGTTTAGCAAAAATTAGGGCTTCTTTTCAAAACATAAAAAGAATAGTCCGCTGAGTTGAAAACCCAAAAAGGGTGGCTCAGGAAAAACTTAGGACATCGAGAGAACTACATTGGTTAGAAAACCTAAAAAGGGTAATCAATGGTAGGAGTCAAATCATTTGAAACATTTATACCCCTGTTAAAGTTCATCAATGAATTATCATTTTTGCTGAATCTTTATGCATATGCTTACTTAGATTACTTGCATGCCAATGGTAGAATATCGCAAGTAAACATAAAAAAAAAACAAACAAACAAAATGAAATAAAGAAAAATGGGTCTACTGGATTGAAAACCTGAAAGGGCAGTCCAAGCAAAAATTAGGACAAGGTTCGATAGATTGAAAACCCGCAAGGGTGATCTATGCAGAAATTAGAACCAACATCAAGTTCATCATCTCCTCCTATGAACTATACAGGCAATACTTCAGACAAACAATTTCCAAATGATCATCGCCAACACAGTGTGGAATCAATAACTCATCCAGACTTTCCTTAAATCATACCCAAGCTTTGAACTCGAATCTAATTCAATGAACCCATGGTCGTTGCATCGAGAAAGTCATCATGGAATCCCTAACAAGACAAAACTTAGGGGTAGTCATGCACCAGCACAAGAGAAGGCTCCTCAATGAGCGAGGCCCACGACACCTACAACAGATGAACATGCAACATGGATAAATATTGTTCATGCATAAAATCATTCATACATACATACACATCATGTCATATACAGGTAAAGGAGATGCTAAACAGAGGCAATGCCACCCTGACAACACTCCACCTCCCCATGAGGGACCTACAAATAAGATGATGGCCCATTCAAGCCTAAAGTCAATTCAATGCCTACCTAGGCATCTTTCAAGCAGCATCACAACATCAAAAAAGCCTCCCTGAACAACAGAGCGGTCATCGGGACATCCCCGAAATCTCAAACTCAAATTTCCATAATTCTCAAAACCCTCATGTTTTAATTCTTGATTGAAGGGGCAAAAATTTTTACTTCCAGCAATCTCAATCAAGGAATTAAAACATATGTCATAAGTATGTCTACTAATAAAATTCCTCATTCTTGCAGGTACCCCTTCAACTCACAAGGGGCATCGACCGTAGACTTTCTACAGTCCGCGTACCCTTTGGGACTTTTTACAGTCCAAATCTTTTTCAGACTTTTTACAGTCAATGGATTTTCTACAATCCTCTTTCTTCTTGACTTTTTACAAGTCATTCGAACTTTTTATAGTTCAAAATTCTTGACTTTTTTTTACAATCATTCGAACCTTCTACGGTTCAAAATTCCTGACTTTTTACAGTCATCCAAACCATCTACGGTTCAAAATCCTGACTTTTTACAGTCATCCAAACTTTTTACAGTTCAAAATTCCTGACTTTTTACAGTCATTTGAACTTTTTATAGTTCACACCTTGTCCCGGCCTTATCACGGTCAGCAGATTTCAATGAAGACTCACAGCAGTCGACTTATTATCAAAGGCATGGATCACACAGCTTTCATCCTTTCCCTAGCAATTCCGAGTATCACAGTCAACTCACGAGGGGCATAAAATTCAGACCTCAACAGTCAACCATCCCATAGCGGATTTCAGCGAAGACTCACAACAATCGACGTATCATGAAAGGCATGGAGCACACGACTTTCATCCTTTCCCTAGCAGTTCTGAGTATCACGGTCAACTCACAGGGGGTATAAAATTCAAACCAGAATGGTCAACCATCCCACAGTGGATTCAACGAAGACTCACAGCAGTCGATGTATCATCAAAGGCATGGAGCACACGGCTTTCATCCTTTCCCTAGTAGTTCCGAGTGTCACGGTCAACTCACAAGGGGCAATCATTGTCAAACGAGCAATTCACAAGGGGCACGGAGAGGCCAACCCCGAAAGATGCCGCACCAAGATGAAAGCTTCCAGCCATCATCCCCAAAGAGTGCTAACCGCGACCGGGCAGGTATTATCTCTAAACCCCGCTGCTATTTCAATCGTGGGACCATACGGATCTCATATTAGCAGTGATCCCATGAGGGGCAGCCTATGAGCATGGGATTTTTATGCCCGACTCGTGAGTTCGATGATGAAGCTATAATTTTTCCATTGTTAGCTTTTGAAATTTTGCAGAGTCCTGAAATCACTCGGAAATCATCTGCCTTATTTCTTTGGGCCTTTTTCCCCTATTTAAAAGCCTAAACTAAGAAAAGCCCGCTGGGCTATTCAATATCGTTAATGATATGGATAGATATCATTAACGATATCGACCATTATCGTTTACAATATCGAGTTTGCAGACAGCCAGAAAAGGCAGGCCTTTCATTTTTCAACGAAAAATACCCAACTTTCACCCATAAATTCATACTTTTCTTCTAACCCTTTATGACCATGAGTGGAAGGAAGAAAATGGAAAAGATGATAAAAAGAGTGGGTGCAAGTGGGTGACTTTTCGATTGAAGGAAGCCCATAATAGAGGAAAAGAAGGAAGCATTCAGGAAGGATGAAAAAATTCAAAGAAGAGAGGCTGGTCTTCATAGAAAAGAAGACTCATAATCCCAGCCAAAAAATAACCAAAGAAAAATCCCAAAAACACAAACCAAAATCAAATTTCAAAACTCCTAGATTTTAGAGCACTTCTAAGATCTAAACCTGAGGGAAGAAGTAACTCTTGTTCTTCCCTTTCTCATTTTACACATCATATCTAGGAAGCACTACCTTCCCTCAAAAAGGAGACTTCTAAATCTCCGATTTTTTCAAAAATAGCAAAACTGAACTAAAGAAACAAGGAGGACTTTCCAGGTGTTTTCGTGGACCAAACAAAGTGGATTCATAGCTATGGGGTAAGCCTCTAAGTTCCTAGAGATAGTGCTTACATTTATATACCGTTTGTTTTGAAGTTTCATTTTGTTTTCGGTTTTCTCCATTTTCATGCACCTTTCTATTTCCTACAATTTTCAGTATTATATTAAACATGTTTTGTTATTTTCTTTACAATAACATATTCTAGACATCTTGAGCTTTCCAGAATGATAAAGATCATCAAAATCCATTAAGTATAGCAAAAGTTATGATTATTTGAAGTTGGATTATTGTTTTTGATGTTTTCTGCTGTTTTCGCATGTTTACTGCAGGTCTGGAAAATCGATTCCGGTAACGATATCACCTGATACCATTCAATGATATCATTTGATGCCAGTAACAATATCAATCTAGTAGAATGTAGTTTTGCTTCGTTTCGCTCCGATTCGAACCGTTTAAACCCGGAATGACCCTCTAAGACCATCCTAAGTCTAGAAATACATCATTAGGGGTAACAAACCTCTGATTTATAATTATTTTGGATTTATATGTGATTTATTAATGTGTTAATTTGTCAATTAAAGTTTAGAGTTGCAACAGAAACGCTTCAGGCCATTTATATCGATATCGCCCATCACAGGAAAGTCTATAACGATATGAATGACGTCGTCACCGTAGTTAACCCGAACAATGATTATGTTTTGCATGTTTGGCCTAGATTTAAATTTCTGAATGTCATTTTAGGTCACCCCCATGAAGGGAATAAAACATATTCTCGGATAACAATCCTCACCATTTTGCCATGCGGTCATTTTCATTAATAAAATCAACCAACGTATGTGTAAATAAAAATGAATCATTTTTATTCCAAATAACAACTTTTAAACCATCGATGTTTTAATTAGTCCACACAAGCCTCGCTAAAATCAAAATCGAACATACATAATATTCTCTATGCTGACATTTGTGGATGCAGTTTAGATGTACACCTAGGATTTAATTTCCTTCGGGTATTGTATATATTTGTATGAAAATTGTAATTCATATATTAGGCGGGCGGTTGTATCCCTTGAGGTTATGTAACCTTTAATCTTTACTTCTTCCACATTTACTTCTCGCGTTTACTCAATGCTTGATGTTTGCATTTATCATTTTATGCATGCGCGATAAACCTAAACTGAAAACACCTAGTTTAGTTTGAATATTATAAACGTGGTTTCTCATTCATAGTGTAATTTAACTCAAATGATGATGAAATAGATAACTCATCCCGGACCCGAATCTCTACTTTGTGGCACGGATTAGGCATTCGGATCTAAGCTGTACAGAAATTGCCTGGAAGAGCTGATCCGGGTGGCGACGCTGTAACACACACTAGAGATCCTGATATCGAGTCTTTTATACTTGGAACCCATTTGTTTTCAAGCACAAACCATGGTTCTCTTTCACAGGAACCTCTTTTCCAACGTGCTCTTTTAACACATCATTTTCAAAAACCCCAC
>CATIWQ010321652.1:0-17599 GCA_949673415.1 Euphorbia schlechtendalii | reverse complement strand
ATCATTGTTCTTCTTTTTATTATTTATTACTATTAATTTTTATTAAAGATTAATTAAAATAATCATTATTAAAATTAAAATTTATGAACCTGAACTGAACTTAATAGACCTTAACTGAACTGAACTTAACTGAACTGAACTGAACTGAACTTAATGGACTTGAACTGAACTTAACTTAACTTACCTGAACTGAACTTAACTTAACTGAACTGAACTTAACTGAACTTAACCAAATTGAAGGTGAAGAGAACAGGGCCTAAACCATATAAGAAGATTTCGTTAAACATATTTATAAAAATTAGTGAAAAGAATAATTAAACTCCAACTAAATTTTTATTAATTACTCCCTCCGTCTACTATATATTACTCCATCCGGTACCTAATATTTACCATTTTAGATTTTTTATCAAAACCAATAAGACATTTAATGTACTGTAAAATAACTATTTTATCCATTTTACTTTATAACAAAATTCGCTCTCTTTTTAATTACCAACTTATAAATTAATCTACACTTAATCTCTTTCCTAATTAATGCAAGGGTATATTAGGAAAATCTTGTTAAAAAATGCATTGATATTTTAAAATGATAAATATTAGGAACCAAAGTTAAAAATCTAAAACGACAAATATTAGGAACTAGAGGGAGTATCGTTTTAACTAATTCACAATTTTTAGGATAACAATAAACCGAATGAGTTGATTTACTAATTTACCATTTCATAAATATCCTACTCTATTTTCAAGACTTCTTAATATGTTTAAATGTTGATTCTTATAGTCTTCTCATTCTGTTATTAGAGATTAAAATATGGTTATCTTGAAAGTTGAATAAATTAATAGGGGTAGAAATGAAAAACTTAGAGAAAAAACACATTGGAAATACAAAATGACAATAAAAAAGAAACATCAAAATTCCTCTAAAACGACATTAATTAGTAGACGGATGGAGTGATGGTTATTGTCCACACATTTTAGTTTTTGAACTGTATGTAGAAATAAATAAAATTAAACTTAAATAATGGTATTACTATCTTTGTTTTTTTATTACACATTTCACACTTATTAAAATTTTATTTAATAAGGATATGAAAATACTAGTTTAATCTTACATTTAATTCAAATTAATGTATTCAATTTTAACTCTTTCTTTAAAATAAAATAAATAAAAATATATATTAAAAAAAGAAAAGAATTTTAAAATTCTATAATGATTTATTATTTATAATTTTCATATTTTGATGAGATGAGTATTAATTAAAACCGTCACCATCCAATTAGGCCCACTTAAATAACTGCTGATTTAAATTAAAACCAATAAAGTATGCTTAATTAATTATAAAGCTAGCTTTTAGGCGTTCATTGACGTATTAAAGATTTGATTATTCTCCACTAACAGATGAACTTCCATTTCACGGGATTTTTATAAATCCATCACACATGCATCTACAGTAGTTTACAATAAACACGATGCATTTATAAATATAATAATTTCATTATATTATATGTATACTTCCTAGTCTGATACAATCATAGAGGTAGGAAAACATTTTATTTTGTTTTATTGCAATACTTTATTTTACTATATGATTGATAAGGTTTAAAGATTCCGGTTATGTCGCTTATAACTATTTTTCAACTGATACAATTTCATTATCTATGATTAATTATTGAGTTGCGATCTGTACATTCCCTAAAATTGCATGAGTTTTAAATTACAGTACGATTAAACTAATTATACTACAGTAGTTTTTCTAGTACTTTTCAGAACTTATATGTTGCAAATGACAGATTGTTCTTATTTATTTGTCCTGAATAGAACTAGAAGAATAGAAACTATAAGGGTCATTATTCATTTAAATCCTAAGTATCAATGAAAAAAATAGCGTTAGTATTTTTTTTATTGCCTATCCAGTTCATTGGAGTTTTGTCCGACTACATTTAGATTTGATTCGGATCGCAAATCTAATTATGATGGATAAATCTTTCAATAAGGATCTTCTACATGCACAAGAGTTCTGCTCATTTTTACTAAACAATGAGTATGAATATTAGTTTATATATTTTCCAATATATATTTTCCAAGAATAAACATTGAAACTATGGAGTGATGGTACAGAAAATGTCACCCCACCTTTGAAAACCAAGACAGGTTAAGGTAGAACGTTTGCTGTGAAAGCAAAATACCAACAATTGATTAAGAAGGAAAAAAATCACCTGTGTTCACTATTTTGTCCAGTGTTTTAAGAAACATTAGGTGCTGGTCAGACGGAAAGAACCTGCAAAACTTACGCGGAGATTAATCGAAATCTAGACAGAGATAAATTGGATTTGTGTTTTTTATTTTTTTATTTATTTTTAAACATGTAAAATTTATGGATTCAATTAAAATCAAGATTGTATTATAAAATACTATAAATAATAATAATAATAATAATAATAATAATAATAATAATAATAATAATAATCATTTAAGATAAAAATTAAAAAATGTAAATATTTTTTTATTCTTATATGATAAAATATTTATTACAAAAACAGTTTTTTTTATAAATGTTTTTATTTTGGTTTAAAGTATTTTACACTTATTTTTTTTGTTTAGTTTACATTGTTTCTTGTTTTGAAATTCAAAACAAAACTTGCGTAATGTGAATACTTTTATGCGAGTTATTCTACCGACCGAACAATGTTTTATCGGTGCTTATGGTATCTTGAAAATTTACATTAAGGCAGAAAAAATCGGACGAGGCGGTGCCTAGGCGGAAAAAATTTAATTAGGTGGTGCCTAGACGATAATAAATCGATCAAGCACCTGATAGCGTCCTAGGAACGAAAAATCGAGGACCGACCCTTAAAATAACTCATAGACAAAGCCTAAACAGTTTTAGGCATAGATTTTAAAAACAAAGATTTTGTCCCTAATCATATCGTCCATGCAAATATGATAAGTGTTATACGTTCTAATTATTTATTTGCGTTTAATTTTCTATTTACTATTTGTTCATTTCTCTTTTCTAATTATCTAACCTTTATCAAAAATCGAATAGGGGACAAAGTTAAAATACATGCTGGTGACCGAGTCAAGTATTTTTTTCTCAATCAAGAATCTTGTGTATTTTTTTCTCAATCAAGAATCTTGTGTATTTTTTTAATGACTATTAAATGATATACTGTAAAATTAAATTTAATTAGTGATTAATTTTTCTGATTGAATCTGTTTTGTTTTGTGGAATTGTGTGTTGATGAGTCGTAATTGACTTTTAGGTAGACTTACCGTGGTGGATGTAATTTTGGGTCGCTTGGACTATTAATAATCTCATCACGTATATTTCTTAACTATATATTCTTAGCTTGTATTAAATGGTATTTAATTTGTAAAAAATGATATTTAAAAGTTGTTTGTACATGTGTAAACAATTTCTACTGAATTACTTTTTCCGGTATTTTATAAATCCACTTACACATTTCATACTTTTTAATAAAACAATTTAATATAAAGATATGCAAGTATTAATCTACGTATAGTGTTATAATTTTTCATACTAAACCGTGTACTTAATATTATGGAAATAATAAGAGTAAGTATTGTTATACACAAAAGAAAGATAAATAAAAAATATAAAATTTTAAAATAAACTATTATTTTAAATTTTTATACTTTGATTAAATGAACTGTAAGAAAATGTAATAATGTATATGAAAAAACGCAATTCCAACTTTTCCGAGCAATCCCTATATACCTTTATTGAATTTATACATACCAAAAATCTTTATACAATTTTATTATATTTTCGAACATGTACAATACAGGACCCACCTTGCAATGCAATTGACAATGAGTGCTTAACTGTTTTAAAAGTCTCCGCCTAGGCGTTATTTTGAGTGTTATCATCTGGCTACGCCTAGCGTCTAAACCTTACTAACTAACGCCTAACCCCTCCTAGATCTCAATTAATTCCCGCTTAGGTCCCGATTCATTTTCGATCGTCCGACTAGCACCTAGCACGCATAAAATTAAATGCAATCCACTACGATCTCCACATGCAAAGAATTAGCAATGAGTGCTCAGTATTCTATGTCTCAAATTGAAATTCCGCAAGTATTGCTGGTAAATATCAACCTAATTTACTTAATACATATAATTATAATTTATGTAACTAGTATTAAGCTTTTATGTTGGTACAAATTATTTATGTTCAGGATTAACATTCGATGATATTTGAAATTATTTTTATGTTGTTGTTTGCCATTTTTTTTAATTTTTATCGGTATCTAATGTTTGATAAAAACTTCTTGATAAAGTTTTGTTTTTATAATGTAACATTATAAATGTATAAAGAATAAAATACTAGGAAGTGTTTTTCATGAAAAATCGTAAATAACTAAGTGACGACAAATAGCATTTATTTCTACCTTAAAATACATATAAATATATGTTGATCGCATGTTTTAATTTTTATTCATAATACATACACTTTTATGTAAGATTAAAATGTTTGTAATGTATTATTTTTTAAATCTTCGATATTTAATTTGTTTAGTTTGCATAATTTTTCAGTGCTAGTTGTAAATATATTTTTAACTAGTGTAATTGGATTGATTAGTTTGACAAATGCAATCGTGACATTTTATCGAACAAATCGGGAGAGTGCGAAATGCATATTTGTTCGAGGTCTGTTATGATTTGAGGGGTTCCCGGGTGCGGGGTCCAAGGAGCGGCAGCCCTTGGCAGGGTCTCAGAGGTGGCAGCCTTGGCGGGGTCCTAGGGCAGCGTCTCGGGCAGGGATCGAGCTGCTAGGTTAGCTCGAAAATTATGTATTCTTAAACTGACGCGTTCTTTGGAAAATTCATCAGAAAAATGAATCTTTGACCGAAATATCGTGTTTGTTGGACACAACTGAAAACCGAAAAAACTTGTCTTTTAGACATGGCTGCTACCCGAAACAATTCGTCTATTGACATTTTAGTTATTTATTTCACCAAAATGAAATTGGCAGATATATAAAAAACTCGGTTGTTTTATAACAAAATAAAATTCTCGTTTTTGACAAGATTTTTTATTTTATTCAATTGAAAATTTAATGAACCGACAAATAAATTTTAATTTGAAAGCGTATTGCAACTTTAAAAACATTTAAAAAATTCCTAGATTCCATCAAAACTTGCCGTTAATACTTTATATTATTATATATAAAATGTATTGCTAGTTATGCATACGGTATAAAATATAATTTTCTTGGCTATAGTTAGGCAAAATTGAGATTATTTAACTTTTCCAAGAAAATAAAATTTATAATATATTAAATAAAAATTCTCGTATGATAAATTAGTACAATGAAATTTACAATAAGATCTAGTTTTTTTTTATAATAAATAAAATATTTGCTCCCATAAAAGTAGACCTATTCGCGGACCGGGCTACCCGCCCTGTCCGGCCCGAGCTTGCTTCCATGGACCGGGTTTGGACACGTATTTTTTTAAAAAACCCGGCCCGAGCCCGAGCCCGTCAAAGCCCGAATATTTATGGGCCGGGCTTGGTTTTTATATAAATATCCGAGCCCGGCCCGACAAATAATTTACTATACTTATACATTAAATTTATTATTGTTTTAAAATTTTATATTTTATCTTATTAAATTTTTATACTTAGTTACAATAAATGTTACTAAATATTAAAGATTTTAAGTAAATAATGTAATTATATTTAAAATTTGAACATATTTTGATTTTTTTTATATTTTTCTATTAATTTAATAAAAAAATTAATAACAAATAAAATATTCATGGGCTTGGGAATTTAGCCGGCCCAAGCCCGAAGTTCTAAAGTACGGGCTTGGGTTAACGTTTTTTGTAAAAAGCTCACCAAACCCGACTCGAACTCGGCCCGGCCCGCCCGACGAACAGGTCTACATAAAAGCTTGGGTTCAAATATTTCGTTATAAATAGTCATTTATAATTGAATAAAACATAAAGAGTTAAATATTTGAAAAAATTAATGATTTAGCTTAAGTAAACAATATACATATAAAAGGCGTAGGAAATCATAAAATTAAAAGAAAGACTGTTCAAACTCATACATGGTTAACAGTATTTGAGAATGTTCCGACCTTTTGATTTAGTACTTAATCATTTATTATAAAAACAAAAAAATGCGAATTAGACAAAGATACATATTTTGATGATTATTATTATTGGATTATACGACCTCTTTAGCAAAAATTAAAAATTGAAAATAAAATTTGTATGGAATTTGGAAAATGAAGACAGATAGCGACTGACGGCTAAGTGGGGGGACATGGTGCATACGTGTCAGACATACAGGACACTACTGTGTCAGTTTCTTTAACTTTAATAAAATCACATGGGCTCGACAGTTGTTTGGATTAATTTAATGGGTTTTAAGTAAATAATTATGATATAATATTTAAACAAACTTAATGGGTTTTAAGTAAATAATTATTATACAATATTTAAATTTTATCCAAATTTTAATCGAATTACAAAAAAGAAACTCTCTCAAATTTTTTTTAAGTTCTAGTTGATATATATCAGGTATATAACATATCTTTTAAAACAATTTAAGTTAATGAAACACAAACGTGAATATATATTAGATATATAATATGTATGTAATAAATATATATATATATATATAGTAGACATATAAGACATGTACATATAATAGATATATAACAAATATATATACAGTGTGTAAACATGTAAATCAAAACATAAGAACGTCAAAATGTAAAATCAAAATATAAAATATATAAAAAAATAAAATAAATTTTAAAGAATATATTTTTATAAATAGTAAACCAAAATAACATCGAATTGACAATTATCCTTGAGAATTTATACAAAAATCAAATCATATTTGTAAAATTTCAAAATTTAATTGAATTTAAGCCCAAACCAACCTTTATAAAAATACATGAGTTCAAACCCGATCCATGAAAACGAATTCGGATTCCAGTTTGTAATTTATAGTAATAAAAAAGGTAAATATGAAGCATTAAATTAGAAAATAAAGAGTGCGGAGGGTGCTTCACACCTGGACTGGATAATTAGGATGCAATGCAATCTGTTTGAGTCGAGATTTTAGCCGCATTTAAACAATCGCATCTATCGAATTTATCGAATTTATCATAATGCCCCTACCATTTACTTTCACGATCTTATGTGTTTACTCTTTAAATTGTTAATTTTTGTCAAATAAAACAATTGTTAGTACTTGAAAGAGAAAAAAAACTTCAATGTGCCCTATCCAAATAAAAATGTACTCTTGAAGTAGAAAGCTTTGAAAATTTAAAAGAAAATAATAATAATAATTATAATAATAGTAATCATAATAATTATAATTAAAAAATAATAATAAGATAAGGTGTTGAGCGGTCATTTATTCTGATTTGTCCTCAATTTTTCATTTTTCAACTAGTTTGAAATTTGAGTATTCTTATCCCTCTTTCATCTTATTATATATATATATATATATATATGTTTGCTTGGATTGAGCAAATATACAGACGTAGAGATTATTTTACTCTGCAAAATTTTTTTACTTTATTTAGTTTCTAATTTTTCCTGTTTGGTGATAGCATATACACTCGGCTGAGTTCGTCTAACGTCTGTTGTTGTATCCTGGGAGACAGTTTGCCATACACAGAAAAAATCTGTCTTAAGGAAATCGATTCGAGCCTCAAATGAACCATTTCGTATTTTCAACTAAAAGATTTATTTCGGTATTCATTATTTTATATTTGGTTTTTATTGTAATACTTTAATTTCTACGATTTCCATATATCATGTAATTCAAGTTACTAATATTTCTTTTATTGTTTTTCTCTTTATATAAGAATTATTCATTTAGAAAGTACTAGATAAAGTTTTCAATTATTTTCCAATAATATCGCTCCATGAATTAAAACTTAATAAATATTTCCAACTTAATATTTGAATTTTTTTATACCTTTTTGAAGCTGGGTTACAATTCAACGGGTTACAAGTCATTGAAATATATAGTTTTTTTAAATAAATTAGAAAAATGCAGTTTTATTTTTGTTTACAAATTTTTTTTTTGAAAACCTCTAGAGAGACATTGTGTCTCTCCATCGGAAAAAGTTTGGATATGGTGAAAATTTTGGGGCGAACGTCTCAACTAGGTTGATGCGTCCGCTTGCTTACAAAACACCAAATCCTCTTTTTTATTAAAAAGAGCGAATCACGAAAAGTGAATCACCCACATAAAAACAAAATTCAAATACAAAGCAAAAATGGATCAATAAGAAGATCTGAAACAAAAAACGAAACTATTTTCTTTCTAATCTTAAAATTAAGCCAACAACGGTGAATACTCGAAATAAATAAATCATCTCGGATAAGAATGCCTTCGAAAACGAATTTGTTCCTCCTCTTCCAAATGCTCTAACCAATTAAAAACCAAAAAGTCATAGCGAACTCTCTCTTCGCTTCATTTGAAAAGAAGGATCTCCACGTCAAAAGAAAATCATAAGCATTGCCGGGAATAGGAGATACAACACCAATCCACCGAAGGGCACTACACCAAACAGACCAATTAACGTTGCAAAAGAATAGAGAATGTTCAATGGATTCCGAGGCCGAACAATGGGGACAAGTTGAATCCGAAATAATGCCACATCCCCGTGACATAAGAAATTCTTTCGTCGGAATTCGATTATGAAATAATAACCAACCAAAGAAACGAACTCGGGGAAGCATGCAAGTGTTTCAAACCAACCATAAATTTTTAAAAGGGGGCTGCCACCTTTCCTCTGTATAAAAACGAGTGAAAAACGAGCTGCTATTATAGGCATTTGAACTGCCAATAATCCAAGAAAAATGGTCGACAGAATTCAATAAATTCTGAGGAGAAAAGTGGACGTCGTGGTGAGCCATATCCAACGTAGTAAACAAAGATGGGACAGCAGCTATATCAACATTTTTAGGTCATTTTGATGGTTGACTTCCGAATGTCGGAGCCTCCATTTCCACATCCGACGAGTTTGCTGTCTGTGACTAAACAAAGCCAAACACGAAGCTTGAACCGAGTTGAGGTTACAATTACGCAATGCCCATAGATTCTGAAATAAATCCTTCAATGGTCACCTCGTAGTCCAATTATCTAACCACAAGTCCGCCGTTAAACCGTTCCCAAGATGACAACAAGAAATAATTCCCCTCCAAATCGTAGAGAGATTCGCTCTCTCCGATTCAAAAACTTTCCACCGTGAAACAAACCCATACCTCTTTGCACATAAAATTGCTCAAAGCGAGTTGTCATTCGCATTACCAAGGCGCCAAATCCATTTGAATAGGAGACTACAATTGGCGAGCTTAAAGTTTTGAATCGATAAACCACCTAGGTGTTTAGGCAAATTAATTGTCTCCCAACTCACTTTACAAATACCACGATTAGATGCATCCCCTCTCCATAGAAAATTCCTCATTAAAGAGACCAATTTATTTTCCACCGTGATCAGAATTTTGAATAAAGAAAGCATATAAAATGGGATTGAAGCTAGGACCGATTTGATTAATATCTCTCTACCCGCATAAGAAAGACATTTCCCCTTCCAAGACGTCAAACGAATATGAAATTTCTCTAACAATGAGTCCCAATTGCCACAATTCAATTGCTTATAGCTTAAAGGCAACCCGAGATAACGAACGGGAAAATTCTCAACTTTACAACCCAATTTGGAAGCACAAGACCGAGAGATGGAGCTGTCCATGTTAACACCAATTAACGAACTTTTGTGATTGTTAATTCGTAATCCTAAAATTAACTCGAAGCATCGAAGGATACGAATAAAAGGTTCAATGTGTACCTAGTAAAACAAATCGTATCATCCGCAAATTGTAGTGAAGAGACATCCGGTGAATTGTTATTAATTTTAAAACCCGGGAGTAAACCTTCTCGAATGCTAGCATCAATGAGTTGCTTCATGCCTTCCACCGCAAGAATAAAAATAAAGGGTGAGAGAGGGTCGCCTTGTTTTACTCCACGGTGAATATGAATAGGCGCACTAGGACTCCCATTGACAAGAATAGACGTTGAAGAATTATAACGACAACCTTGCAACCACGAAATCCATTTATGTGAAAAAGCCATTTTCCTCATTACGGCTGCAATAAAAGTCCATGAAATACAATCAAAAGCTTTATGAAAGTCCAACTTCAAAACAAAACAACCCCTACGACTCGAACAGATGGACTGCACAATTTCGGATGCGACAAAGGAGCATTCGTGAATATTTCGACTTCTCACGAAGGCAAATTGGTTACCGGAGATCAATGATGGTAAAACCAACTTTAAACAAGTTATATTTTATTTTTGTTTACAAATAAAATATAACTTGTTTAAGTATACCGCATCACACACGTGGAAATATACTTAAGGTTCTTTAATTGAGTTGCTATGCTGCAAAACAAGGAGAGTTACTATCTCTCCGCCATCCAAACCTCTAAAATATAAACATATGACATATCACAAAAATAGAGTCCATACTTCTATTTTAATTATTTGAAAAAATAATTGGTTTGATATATACTTATTATCCTAAATTTATTTTGAAAAATCTCTAACAATCCCTTAAACTTGGTAAAAATGCACCCGCCAGCTCCTTTTCATATTCTAATTGGAGAGAGAAAAATAATAAATTGATATCTTTGAAAAATTAAACCATTCACAATGCGACATGTGGTACTGTTAATGAGTTTACTTTTATCAAATTTAGGGGGTTGATAGAAACATTTCAAAGTTGAGGGTGACGAGTAATGAAAGTTATCAAGTTTAAGGTCTAACTATGTGTTTAATTTTTATATTTTAGGAAACAAGTGTACATTATTCTATATTTATGAGTAAGTAAATAAGTATATATTTATATAAAAAACAACGATGATGGATCTGAGTGGTAAAGAGCTTGGTACCACTTAAGTAATGTTTCGAGTTCGAACTTTATGAATGTAAAAATTTTCACTGGAAAACTCCACCAAAATTAGGTATACGACTCGGATTGAATATGAATGTATCGAAAGTAAAGCTCCGAGGTAAAAAAACATATAAAAATATGTATCTAATAAATTTTAAAGAGAGAAAAAATACATGGATAAAAGATGAGGATGGAGAGGTAAATTAACACATACAACCAAAATCCAAGCTGGCGCGGCACTCTCTTCTTTCTTTCTGCACAAAGTTACAGACAAATGCCACCGAAACTGTGAGCGATAAAATAAATACACACAATTTCTCCACCTTCACCTCTATACAGGCCAAAAAATGAAATAAAGAATTTCTGAGGTCTCTCTCTCTTAATTCCGTGAATACTCTTGTTTAATCCTCTTCTTTCTCACTTTTACCAATTGCTGTCAGTTCTTTTCCAAAATTCAATGCTCTTTCCCTCACGGGTTTCTTTGACATATTCTCCTTTTCTATGATGCTGTGTGTGTTCACTAACTCAAACAAGACCACCTATGGTTAGGTTTTCTCTCTACCCTGTTTTCTTTTTTTACTACGACTCCTTTCGCCTATGCGATTGCGAAATGTGATTGTGTTTTCTCTCATTGTTCTATGCAGGTTCTGGTTTTCCGCTATTTATTTTTTCCGGAGTTGAAGAACTAGATATAGGTGAGTGAGCCGATTGCTGTTCTTTTTTTTTTTTGGTGTTTGTTTATTTTGTTGTGAAAAAGTGAGTCAAGAAGCTTGATGAATAATCTATTCATTCTCATTTGTTACTTTCTATCCCTTTTTGTCGTAATTTGATGGCAGTTGAAAGTTGAAGGAGACGGCGGCGTCTCCTTTTACGGTTACTCTGTTTCGGCTTCTTCAAGTTTCGAGATCTCTAGACGCAAGAGCTCTTCATTGACCATGCGGTTTCCTCATAGATCCAGTGGAGTATCATTATTCGATGTTGATCCAGCTTGAAACCAGATAATTTTCGGATCAAGTCTCTTTCACTATTTGTTCTTCATAATTTTCTCTTCTCAAGAAGTTGAAGCACCTTTTCGTTCTGTTCATCAATGCGACTTACTTCCAGTTTTAAGCTCTTGTGAATGTGTAATTAATTGGCTTTAGAACAGGTGAAATAAATCAAAACATTTTTGTACTTTTTTTATAAAAAATTTTTTCGTTTAATGAAGATTGACAAGAATTTGGAGGGATAAATGCGTGGTTTTCTAAAATCAGGATATTTAACTGGATTAGTTGTGCGGTGAGAATGGCGACTTGGGATAATCTTGGGGATATTGCGAATGTGGCCCAGCTTACTGGTCTTGATGCGGTTAAGCTAATTGGAATGATAGCGAGAGCTGCCGCTACAGCGCGAATGCACAAGAAGAATTGCAGACAATTTGCACAGCATCTTAAGCTGATTGGGAACTTATTGGAGCAACTCAAGATCTCGGAACTTAAGAAATATCCAGAAACAAGGGAGCCATTGGAGCAGCTTGAAGACGCCTTAAGAAGGTCTTACATTTTGGTCAATAGCTGTCAAGATAGGAGCTATCTGTATCTGCTTGCCATGGGCTGGAACATTGTCTACCAATTCAGAAAGGCGCAGAATGAGATTGACCGGTATTTGCGGCTTGTTCCTCTTATTACTCTCGTGGATAATGCTCGTGTCAGGGTATGTACGTCGGTTTTTATTTGTGGTTTTATTTCATCTTTTTCTGTCTTTCTTATTCTATTTGCTCCTATTAAACAAATTTCGTCGGCAAAAAATGAGGAATTTGCACTTACAGAGCATCTTTCATAAACCATCCCAATTATAATTTCTTACACCTCCTAACGTGATGGTTTTCACAGCAAAACAATTGAAATGACAACCATTTAGTTTATATTTTTATTTTCTCAATGTTAGGGTTCTCTGATCTAGTGATAGATCTTGTGAATTGAATGCCACATGGCTGTCTTTGTTTCAGGCGTCAGTCTATCGTGATTTTATTTCCCTGTATAAAAAGAATTGTCTCTTGTCAGCTAGTGGGTTGATGAGCTAAAATACTCTGGTTGTAGATTTGAGGTTGGCCTTGTTTTAACTTTTCATTTCACTGTATGCAGGAGAGACTTGAAGACATTGAGATGGATCAATGTGAATACACATTGGATGAAGAGGATAGAAAGGTGCAAGATGTTATCTTGAAACCAGACCCAATCAAAGATCAAACTGTTGTGCTGAAAAAAACTCTCTCTTGTTCATATCCAAACTTGGGGTTTAATGCAGCTCTTCACAAAGAAAACGAGAAGCTTCAACTAGAACTACAACGATCACAGGCTAATCTAGATGTGAAGCAGTGTGAAGTTATTCAACATTTGATTGAGGTTACAGAAGCTGCTGTTGCTATTTCTAATCCTCAAAAGAATTCACCGGTGAAACCTTCCAAGAAGCTGGAGTCCAATTACTCAGATGTTAATGAGAAAAACCATTCCTTTGATCAAAGCTATTCTAAGAAAAGTGATTCCCGAACAACTTCAAGGTTAGGTTTTCTTAATCTATTTAATTAAAGTGCAAATGACATTGAATCCTAAAAAATATATGCATTGATAGTATGGCACTCGTGTCTGTGTATCTCATTATCTCGTTTTATAGATACTTCTTGTTCCATCTGAATGCCAATAGAGCATCATATGAACATGTTGGCTTACTTTGGGTTTTGACTTTGCACTTGCTGCATATTAACTTAATTATAATGCATATTGGTTGTCAACTATTTACCATTTGGTAGACTGGTAGCACCATAATCTGCCATTGAAATTCACTGAAACTCGAGTTGGAAGTCGCAATTACTAAAATGCTCTGAATCCCTTAAAAGTATTTTTAGAGAATTAGAAATCCTAGTAGAAAGATTAATTTTTTTCTGTTTGGTGTCTTGATTCATATTTCCAATATAATTTCTAGCGTGCTATGTGCAAGTTACAAGTTTACAAACTCACCTGTGGTAAAGCAGGCACATTTTGGTAATTCTAATACAATAATTCTCTGAGCAGAAAGGCATCAATTTCATCAGGAGATGACCTGCTCTCTCACAGGGGATCATATCAGCATGAAGAGTGGCATACCGATTTACTTGGTTGCTGCTCAGAACCCTCTCTATGTAAGTTCTTCCAAAAGATTATTGGCTTGCAGTATCTCATTTATCTGTTGGAACTCAAAAACTGTGTTCCATGTCATTGCTTTTCCAGTAAACAGTAAATATTCATTTGTTATAGTAGTCCATTTTGTCTGTACAATATACATTACCCTTACGCTCTTACCTTTTGCATGTCTTCATGATAGCAGTCTCCCAATTTGATGTTTTCAGAATCAACCTTGTAGTCCTTAATTCCTGCATTCACATTACATGAGATATGCGAGCAAAGTGCTGTAAACAGATCCATCAATCTAATAGTCCCTAATTCTACCCATATGTATTTGCCGCCTCCAATATTAGCCAAGCAACTAAATGTCTTTTCCAACATTTTTAGTTTATTTTCTGCAGTCTTCTCTCTACTGAAAATAGAGAGCCTAAATTTAACTACATATATATGTGCTAGTATTTATTCTTGTGAAACTTGTGACCAAATTTCACCATCTTTGATGCAAATCAGGCAGCCCAGCAGCAGCCCTTGTTATGTATTCCATATATCTGCTATATCTCATTAGATCCTTCTCGAATTGCAGGTATGAAGACATTCTTTTATCCGTGTGGCACATTCTCAAAGATTGCTACTGTTGCAAACAACAAGCACATGTGTAAGTGGATCTAGTTCATATAAAAATGTTATTTAATTCCTTTGGTGGTTCAATGTTACCCTGTGCTCTGGTCACCCATAACCTCGTTCACAAACCATGTCTTTATTTTCAAACATAGAGCTGAACTTTATATTAACAAAGAGTATAAAAGGAATATAAAGTCAAACGTGGAACTAGTGACTGAAATAGGAAGGGATTATTCTTGTATGACTTCACAAGTTCACATACTGTTAAGACCTTTTATTCTGAAAATAGTTAACCCTTTGATTCAATGTCATCAAAAAGCTTTTCAGGATACTGTTGGTTTTTCTATAGGCATCTATGTATAATGTTATCTCAGAAGTATATCCAAGTCGGGCACTAATTCTAGTAGTAACATCTTGACATTTAACTTTCTGTAACTGTTTATGTACTTGTCCAGACATCTTCTCTTCCTTCTATATGTTTTTATTGCAACTACCTATTTGAAATATACATTCATGGTACTTCTATACAGTTTATATAATATAGAAAGTTTTTGTTTCATAACTTTCAGCTTCGGCAGAAGCTTGCAATGAATTGATGGCATATTCATTGATACTATCATGCTGTTGCTATACTTGCTGCATCAGAAGGAAGCTTCGTAGAACTTTAAATATAACGGTATGTTTTTGCTGTTCTTGTGTGGTATTGATCAGTGTTGCGGTATTTCATACTTGAGGAAGATGAGAGCAGTAATATATTGTAATTTCTTGTACCTAGTAGACATAAAATATGGTTGAAATTCATGCTTCCAAGAATGTAAGAGATAGTATATCCTAGAAAAAAATTTTCTGAAGTGCTAATATAACCATAATTATCATCAACAAATTAATTATTGGTCATCTTTTTGATAGTTATATTGTTTACTGCATATAGCCATTAGAAAAGTTTGTTAGAATGGTAAAAAGCATATGTACTATGTTTTGCTGTATTCTCTTAAATTAGAGTTATTTTAGCTGAAACTTTTACTCCGTAAATTAGTATGTCGCTTAAAAGAATTCATAGGGTAGGGAAATGCCAAATTATATTTTATTTATTCAACTAGACTAACCTCTAATTTGTAAGCTGGAACCACTTGCATTTACTGCTGCAGTTTGGTTAAGGAAAACACAAGTCAACTATGTTATTAATAGGGTCATCGAGTTAAATTGTTGTGGAAGAGAAGTTAGAGAGTTCAGTGGACCCTTTAGTTTATGCATATTTAGAAGATCATCTCACTGTTTTGTGTGGAAAAAAATAATTGACGTCTTACATAAGTTATTCGTTAAATTTATAAGCCTAAAGTCTATTACTTAAGATATAGTAATTTTTCTGTAACTCAGTGGCTAATAACTGCTGTCTTAGTTTTGATTATATTCCTAAAGTTGTCTGAACCTTGGTATATTTTGTTTGGCAGGGGGGATTTGTTGATGATTTTCTCTCGCATCTGATGTGTTGCTGCTGTGCTCTTGTCCAAGAATGGCGAGAAGTGGAGATTCGTGGGGTTTATGGTACATTTTATTCATTATTTTCCTGCTATCTTGTCTTTGAGCAACATTTCTTACAGATATATAACCTTCTGATGCAGGAGCTGAAAAGACAAAAACAAGCCCTCCGACCTTACAGTTCATGGAATCCTAAATGATCTATGAAGTGAAGTTGACTTGTTGGTAGGACACCTATATACAATGACAATCATATACGGAGGTAATGGCTAATTGCCACTGTTATATAAAGCTTGTATTTGACTGCTTAATAGCAATATAATAATGCCCCGCTTATGTTTTCTTACTTCTTTTGTAAATCTGATTTTTCTTTACTTCAGTATTTTTAGCATATGATGTATTATAAACTTAGCTTCAATCCATTTAGAGAAGTTTGAGTTAATTGCAAGGCTTCTTTATGTTATCCTTATTGTATTATTGGCTGTTTGCTTGCTTTCATGATATGTTCATTTCTAATTTGTTTTGACATGTGTAACAAAGAAAGAAAGATCTATTGATCAAGTCAATTAAGGAAGTACCTAGGGCAGTTCTCCCTCTTTTTAGTCTGGAGTAAATTTAGGAACCTAGAACCTCTTGCCTAATCGTTTCACATTTCCTATAGAATTGTTATGACTTCTGATTTTTGTTATGTTTTCTTGAAGAAGTCATAACAAAACCAACCAAAAGATTGTTTGGTGGACAAAACATTAGAGAAAACCATATCCACCTGCACAATATATTATACTTGAGGAAGAGATACAAACTTATAGCTGGATCAAGGACTTTACATGTATTATACAGTCAAATATACAATAATTAACTGAAGCCAGACATGCATTTTTTTTTTATACCAATGCATGTGTTCAGTTTTGTGATTTACGCAGTAGGGTAAGATGCTTGCATGGCAATTCCACAGAGTCCTTCTTTTGAATCAACATCCTTTTGCATTCTTATGTATCCTTCTTCTCCCCATTGTGTCCCCCATGAATTTTTCACTATCCAATAATTCATTCCGTCGCTAGATCCATACCCGATCGCAGTAACTCCATGATCCAGCTCAGTCCCACACGATCCTGTAAATATCCCACTTGAATAGAATTGAAATTCAGAACCACTTGCATCTATTGCTACTGATATTGGCTGGTTTGCGACTGCCTTCATCAATGCTGCCTCATTGTTTGCCGGTACATCTTCATAACCGCTGATTTCAGCTGCATGATTTGCTTTCTTCTTTGCATTGCAAGTTCCGTCAGCAGCCTCATAAGGATAGTTGGTTTCAGTTGTTAAGCCTTTGTTGGCTATGATGAATTTGAAACCATCGTCCATGAGTCCACCTTCGCAGCCTTGATCCACTCCCTTAGTGTCACA
>CATIWQ010321619.1:0-21972 GCA_949673415.1 Euphorbia schlechtendalii | reverse complement strand
AATGCAACATGAATTAGTATAAGTTGTAAAGTTTTAGTTTAATGCTACCAATAATTTTTAAGTGGAGTAATATCTAGTAGTGTTTTTACTATAAGTTTTATATGCTATTCTCGAATACATCCTATAAGTATTGAGTGTGTTTAAAGTGTTGGGAAACTATAGCCATTATACTTTGAAAGTGATCAATAAAGGATGAGGGTATTAAGAGAAAAAAATCAAAACAAAGAGAGGATAATGAATGAGTTATGCAAAAGATGAGGAATGGTACAGAAAAGAAACTGCAACCATTCAATGAGTGAAAAAAGAAAAGTAGCATAGCACAAAAAATGGGTACAAAGTACAAATCTGTACTTAAAAACATATGCTTAAAAGAAAAAAAATGAGAGAGTAGTATGGAGAATAAAATGCAACCACTAAAAAAAGGGAAGAGTGGTATGGAGCATAAAATGCAACCACTAAGAGTGTTTTAGCATCCCAGGTTACCTAAAAATGTCTTGAGATCAAACTTTCCAAAGTGTGCTCCCTTTGTCCTTTATACTTTATACTATGCTTAAGAGAAGGAAATATTTGAGCAAGTGTATAACACTTATATGAAGACGCAATTCGGTTGATCCTCCATTAAGAGAAAATGTATGCAACTAGACTATATAAATTGCACATTACTAATTTATGGGAAATTTTGAACTTTTACTTGAATTTTATGCAATGTGGGAATGTGGTACTCACTACAATCGTCTTTCACCAAATGAGGTACGAACTTGAATACTATTTTAAACACTTCTATTGTGTTTACCTTAACGACAAGGAAAAAGTTAAGTGTGGGGGTGTTATAATTGTACAATTACACTTATTATCATTATATTTTCAGTCATAAAGCGATATGATTTAGAGTCATTTTTTACTTCATATAAAAGATTTTATGTGGTATGTAGTTGTTTTTGATGCAAATGCATAAACTAGGTGAATCTTGGGAGTAAAATGATCAAAGATGGAATTCTAAGTAAAAAGAGTTAAATAGGTGCAAAAAGATGCGTGGAAAATAAGGAAATGGCTCAGGATCGAAACTGTCAAAGATCGGTAAAGTTGCAAAGAAGAAACATGAAGAAAAACACATTTCATGATCGTGACACCCATTCGCAGTCATGACTTGTTACTCTTCACAGGCAGAAAGTTTCCAACCAATAATCATGATCGTGACACATATATCGTGCTCGTGAGTTGTGACGGTTATTAGTAAACTCTTCTCTGCTACCAATAGCCGGATAAGAAAGATCAACTGCCATCAACTGTCAACCGAAAGACACCTTTTGGAAGTCAACCAATCATGAAAAGGTGCCTTTCCATTGTGGATGAGGATGAATCTTTACATCTAATCATATTGAAGTGATGCAACCCTTCACCAATGGACACGACTCTTCATTTGGATAGACGCAACCCTTCAAACTCTATAATAGGGTTCAAAAATAGTCAATTTTGGGGCATGAGTAGTAGGCATTGAATGATAGTATGCATGTATATATAGAGAGTGAAAATATATAGATTTTGGTACGTTAAAAGTTTTAGTGAGATAAATGTACAAGTGATTTGATACTTATTTTGATCACTAGATTTCTACACAGATTCGAGCGATTGTTGTATGAGTGTAATTGCAAAGCACTTATTAATAAAAGTTTTCGTTCTTCAACTTTCTTTTATTCGATATTCACAAAGAATAGCATCCTAGCGAAGGTTTTGTACGAGTCGAGACCGAATTCAAAGTAGATGCAGGAATTGCGGGAATTGACGAATCCCATTAAAGAGTGGATACGGTTTGATCAACTTTAGCTTTCACTTGCATACCTTACAACTTTACTTTGTTTTCTACGTATACTTTTTATTTCAAAATTTATGATATGTCTATGTGTTATAACGAGTATTTCATCTTGTATCATTTATATTAATCAAGTTATATGCTTTCTAGTTAACTTTAAGAGTGATTTCGGGGTTAACAAGATTGTGTATAATCACTGGATCTGTGATTATAATGCTGTTTAGTGAGTCATCATTTTTGGAATGGTAACTTGCTAAATATTGCATAGTAATATTGTTATCCAGGTTCTTATAAGTGTCATAATTCGTTTACCCTAGATCTAGAAAAGTCATTTCATGTGTTGCTTTGCGGTGAATTATTGAATATTTAGGCATCTAGAACTGTGTTTGTTGAAGTTATATATTGTGTGAAATCTTCTTGATGATTTTGCATGTTTTTCTCTATTATACTTGTTCAAAGGGAAATTCTATATAGTTTACATCTTCTATAATCTGTTTAAGCATCTGTCTATTGATCACTCTACCATCTAAACCCTCTAATACAAATTATCTTATTTCTTTTGTTTAACTCTAGTTGGTCCTTAGAACCGAATTCCTTCCCTATGGGATCGATATCTTTTAAAACTACATCATAACTGTATACCTGCATTGGTAATCATTTTTCTATTTGGTAAGCAGTATTGACAACACTTATTCGTATTTTCAACTTTTATCTTATCAGTAGAAAAGTGGGGAATAAGGTTTTTTGCACCGTTACCGAATATAAGCCTATTGGAATGAGTATAGTCAAAATCTTGTGATCAAATGCTGAGATGATCATAAGATTAACCGCCTATTTAAAATGGTGTGTTTTGATAAAAACTATTCCTATTCAAATGCACATCTTTTTGAAAACGTAGAGCTTGAATTTTAACAGTGACACTGTTCTCATGCCGTTACTTTGAAATACTGATGGTGTTATCCACGTTTCTTCTCAAGGCTTGATCTTCAACAATTAGCTTGAATTTTTTAGAATTTCAACTGCCTTCTTCTTCTTCAACATGGATTAGCAATTCCTATCAATTGCCTCAAAGTATTGAATTGCTCCTTTGGCAATGACATGGTGAAAATGTCAGCGCGCTGTTCCTTAAAAGGAACATACTCTAGGTTGACATCTCCTTGTAGCACATGATCCCTAATGAAGTGATGTCTAATGTTGACATGCTTTATCCTTCCATGCAAAACTGGATTTTTAGATAGGTCAATTATGCTCTTAATATCACACATAACTTCTAGATAATTTAACTTTATACCATAATCTTCTAGTTTCTGCTTAGTCCATAGAAATTGAGCTACACAACTTCCTACTGCCATGTACTCAACTTCAACTGTACTTAGCTCAACAGAAGTTTGCTTCTTATTGTACCATGAGACAAGACACTCTCAAAGGAAATGACATCCTCCTATCGTACTTTTCTAGTTGAGCTTGTCTCTACCATAATCAACATCTATGAATCCCCTAGGAGTGAAATTTGAGATGTTGGGACCTGATAAACCTACTTCAATCGAGCCTTACAAGTACCTGAGAATCCTTTTAAATGTAGCTAAGTGAGATTCTCTAGGATTAGCTTGATAACAAGCATAGTAGCACACAACATACTGAATATCTGGCTAACTAGCTGTGAGATAAAGAAGAGAGCCATTGATTCCTCTATATAACTTGCTATCCACAGGTTTTCAATCTTCATATTTACTCAGGATAGTATTAGTGGCCATAGGAGTGGACATTGCCTTCGAAATATGATATCATCAACATATATTGGACTTGCAACACATCTTTCTTTCTTCGCTTGATAAACAGAGTCGTATTTACTTTTCCTCTTTCATAGCCTTTGCTGATCAAGAAATTGTTCAAGTGCTCATACCAAGCTCTAGGAGCTTGCTTCAATCCATAAAGAGCTTTCTTCAATTTGAAGACATGCTAAGGATTCTTCGAATATTCAAAGCCTGCAGGCTGGTGAACATAAACTTCTTCTTAAATGAATCCATTTAAGAATGTGCTCTTAACATCCATTTGTAATAATTTGAATTTCATATGAGATGCAAAGGCACACAGGATTTGGATTGCTTCGAGCCAGGCTACAGGAACATAATTCTCATCATAATTGATTCCTTCTTGCTAAATGTAGTCTTGCGCAACAAGCCTAGCTTTGTTCCTGATAACTGAGCCATCTTCATCTAGCTTGTTCTTAAAGTCCATTTGGTTCCATAATTGATTTCCCTCTCAGTTTCGGAACTAGATCACAAACATCATTGCGCTTGAACTGATCCAGCTCCTATTGCATTGCGATCATCCAATAATCATCACCTTCTACATCTTTAAACTTCTTGGGTTCGATCAATGATATGAAGGATGGATGACTCATCATCCTGCTGAGCTGAACTATCATAACTAGATTATGAACTTTATAAACTATACTGTCAAGCGGATGGTTACTATGAACTCTAATCTCTCTTGGAAGACTAGGATCAACTGCTAGAGATTGATAACGGGATGTTGAAGTGGAGGTTGATCTTCGCCATCATTGAAGTTGATAGAAAGATCCTCATCATCTTTGGCTTCCTCAACTTCAGGTTCTTGTGATGGGTTGGGTAGCATAGAGAGTGGCATACTGAGTGGATCTGCTTGCTGGGGTACTCCTTCATCTTCATCAGATGGACATCTATCTGCATTGTTATTTCATCAAAATCTACATGCATAGAATCCTCTAAAAGGCTAGTTCTTTTGACATATATTCTATATGCACTGCTGTTAGTTAAGTATCCCAGAAAGATACCTTCATCAGACTTAAGATCAAACTTACCTAGTTTCTCCTTAACTTTAAGAATAAAGAACCTATAGCAAAAAGATTTGAGATGACCAATCTTAAGCTTGCACCCTCGACAAAGTCCATAGGGTGTCTTCTCAAGAATTTGGTGAATTAAAACCCAATTCAAGATATAACAGGCTTTGTTAACAGCTTCTCCCCAAAAGTACTTTGGTAGATTGTTATCACTCAGCATGGATCAAGCCATTTCAACTATGGTTGTATTCTTCCTTTCTACAACCCCATTTTGTTGAGGCGTATAGGGAGAAGAGAAGTTGTGGTTAATACCATGTGCTGAATAGAATTCTTCGAAATGGAAATTCTCAAATTCACATCCATGATCATTTCAGATTCTACTTATTTTAATTCCTATTTCGTTCATTATCCAGTTACTAAACTTGACAAATGATTTATATGTCTTGTCTTTGCTACTCAGCAAGACTACCCAAGTGAATCTCGTGAAGTCTGAAAATCTCTTACTACTCATGCTCATTGGATTAATTAGGCTGAAAAGATCCAGGTGGAGAAGCTCCAATGGTCGCTTAGTTACAACATGATTAATTGACTTAAAAGATTTCTTAACTTGCTTACCTAGTTGGCAAGCTGAGCATAGTTTATCCTTTTCAAAGTTGATGATGGGTAACCCCACAACTAATTGTTTTTTCACCAGTTTGGATAGAATGTTCATATTTATATGACCCAACCTTCTATGCCAAATCCACGAATTATCATCCTTAGATACAAGACATATATTAGTGGAGCTTGGGGATAAATCAATCATATATAGATTATTGATTCGAGGTGAAAATAGAATAGCAGAATAAGTCTTACAGTCAATTAATGAGCATCCTACTAAGTCAAATGTAACCTTTCCGCCTTTGTCACAAAGCTGAGCTACACTAAGCAAGTTGAACTTTAGACCTTTGACAAGAGAAACCTCTTCGATTAGAGGAGAGACACCGATAGTGCCACATCCCACAATCTTACCTTTCTGGTTATCTCCAAAATTGACACTTTCATTTCTTTTATGCTCCAATGAGATGAACAGGCTTTCATCTCACATCATATGCCTTGAGCATCTACTATCCACATACCACATTTTCTTAGGTACCCATGCTTTCGAGCTGGGTCCTTCCATGTTGGAAGTGCTTAGGTTATTCCAATCGTACTTGTCATAATAACCATTTTTATGCCTACACATTACTGTGGCATGTCTAGCTTTTCTACAAAAACCACACGTCATTTTTGCTTTGAGCTGGCTCATTTTCTTCTTTTTAGAGGAATTCTTCCTCTTAGAATTGCGAGTTTGGTTATTCAGAGTTTGATTGTTGGCTAGAGGAGGATCCTGCTTCTTCTTTAAAGCTATTACCTCAGCAATCAACTCATCTAATTTCTTAGTGAGCTTGTTGTTTGAATAATCTTGATACTCAGCTTTTTCTAAAAGAAAGCGGATAACAAGAGATAAGGAAGCAATAGTGTCTTCCAAATCTTCACTTCTCCTCACTAGCTCTTTGATGTTCTTCATCGACTTGTTAGTCAATTTCATAACATCAAAGAGAGCCTGGTCGAATTCTTCCATAGATAACGGATGTACCTCAGCTTCAGGAGCTTTTCCCTTGTTCCGCTCAACTTTAGAGTTAGTAGCGAATTGATCTCTGCCGGAGGTAGATGCTGAACCTTCACCACTTCGATTCTCGATGGCTATAAGACAGAGGCTAGTGAAATCAGTTGCTTCCTCTTCAGACGATGAGGATTCTTTTGAGTTACTCCAGGTGGCAGCAAGTGCCTGATTCTTCTTGTTGAACCTCTTCTTAAATCTTTCCTTCTTCGCATTAGGATAGCTGGATTGGATATGGCCTTTCTCACCACAGCTAAAGCACTTAATTTCTTTACTGCATTCCTTCTTGGGTCCTTCCTCAGCTCCACACTGGTGCTGAGTTGACTTGATTTTACAGGGATACTTCTTCTTGTTGAACTTCCTATCCTTCGTCATGAAGCGTTTGAAACACCTAGTCAGAAGGGCCATTTGCTCATCCAAGTTGTTGCTGGTGGAATCATCAGATGAATCAGATTTCAAGATAATGGCTTTGCCCTCTCTTTCCTTACCTCAACTCCTTTTGGAGTAATCTAAATACTTCCTTAGAGATATCTCATGAGTTGGCAAGGTGCCTATCAGCTCATTGTAGCTTTAGGTCTTAAGATCATGAGCCTCCTCAATAGCACTCTTCTTGAAATCCCACTCTAAAGTAAGAGTGTGCAGAATCTTCTTGATGAGCTCCTCTTCAGTGAACTCCTTTCCCAATTTCTTCAATTCATAAATGATGCTAATGAACCTGATATTCATGCTTTGGATACCCTCATTGGCAGCCATTGAGAACATCTCATACTCCCTCAACATGAGATTGATCTTTAACTCTTTGACCTTGTCTGTCCCCTCATAGGTAATCTCCAGCTTTTTCTAGATTTCCTATGCTGTCTCACATCCTAAAACCTTGTTAAACTTAATAAGATCTAGCGCAGAGTGTATGTAGTTAATTGTTACGGCATTCTACTTGAGAAGCCTCAAATCAGCATCATCATAGTCCTTTGGATCTACTGGGACATGAATTTTGTTCCTCACAACAGTGGGAACTTTGGGGCCAAGCTCAATAGTGAGCCAAGCCTACATGCTTTACGAGCGGATGAAGTTTTTCATGCGATTTTTCTAGTGATTTCCATAAAAAAGAGGTGGTTTGGTAATAGCATTCCCTCATTAAGAGAACTACCTTATCCGAGCTTGAAATGTAGTTGTTGTAATCCATTTATGGAATTGTAACTCAAAGACGATTAGTCAATAAGTTGAGCAACTACTCTGATACCACTTGTTATCCTTAGACAGCTTGTAAACAAACACAGAGGGGGGGGGTGAATGCGAATCTTGGTTACTTTTTAGGATTTATAAAATTTGTTTCACCAAATTAAGTTTTTATATGCATGTTGAGTATGCGTGCTGAGTTGATATAAAAACTTTATAAATTGCTTAGCTTTGTTGGCATAGTTTTATCTATAATCACTTTCTGAGTACTCTACTTAGCTTCGGATTAGTTTTTCAAGAAAAACACTTAACACAGATAAAATGATGAATGAGTTTAATGCGGTAAAAGCTAAAAGAGAAAGTTAGAACTTCTACACCTGAATTTTATCTTGGTTCGGTCCCAAGCCTACCTCTAGTCCCGGATACCTTTTCCGAGCTTTAATCTAGTAGTGTTAGTTCCTTACTTAGGTGGAGCAGCCATTACAGTGGGTAGACACAATTTTACAGAAAGTACCTTCCTTTTTAACTACCACTCAACACAGTTTGGATACCCTTCCAAAACTGACACTCAGATTTGAATAGAAAGTCACGGACTAAATTCAACTAGTAAAAAAGTTGAATCATTACAATGTTAAATCTAAGTGTTTCTCTCTATTACAAATAGATTTGAAAATTGTTGTCTGCTGATTACTTGAGTTTCGAATTTCTTGAACATGTGAGTAATTTCGTAAAGTTTCATCTCTAAAAGAAATTCGAGGTGATTCACCAAGTTTGAACGTTTGCTTCAGTCTTATATTTATACTTGAAGCTTTGCAAAGTAGCCATTGCAAACTTTTCAAGGTCTCTAATCTTCAAATTCTCTTCTCTTCATATCTTTCAAATCTTCCCATTGGAGAAAGATTCTAGGATGTTTAGATATAGAAATTTGAACGTTGAGGTACAATAAAATTCCATTAACAAAATCTCATTTGTCTTCAAGCAATTCGGTTAGAGAGAATACAACGTTGAATCTTCAGATTGGTTGACATTGCTAACGTTGTCAGAGTCACGTAGAGACACTAAGAAATGGCGCATGCAAGTAATTGCTTTTGCCTTGGACTTTAGTGAGGGAATCCTGACATTCCGTACTGACACATTTTTTGCTTGTGAGGACCAATGGAAATCTTCTTTAATTTTAGTTCTTTTTAACCTAAGAAGCAAATAAAAAATATTCCACCTCTCAAAGAAATTGTTAGTAGCACATGTGTCATTTAATTCTCTAAGTGTCAAAGAAATTAGCTTTTAATAAATAAAAGCTAACTCAGCATAGCTGAGTAGATGTACTTCTAAACTAAAGAGTACTCAGCATAGACTCAACTTTTCCTACACCATACCATAACATAATTAATTACTCAGCAAAACTAAGTTGCTTTCTTTTAAACAAACTCTAGTCAGCTTCATTAATTAAGAGTATACTTAGTACTCAATTAATATCACTATCCTAGTCAGTTTGCTATTTCTAAAACATTAAAGTACTGTGAGGTACTTTTAACTTGGTTTCTACAACCAACTCGGGTAGTGTAGCGTGAATCTTGTTCATATAATAATTAGTCACAAACTATGAGTAATTATACGCTAATATATCAAGAATGAGATCAACACATAATTCATGATCCATCACAAAACCTAGTTAAGTCAGCTTTTCTATATAACCCAATGGTTTAAGTTCATGCTAAGGTGCTGAAGTGGCAGCTTGCATCTTCATTCCGAATAAGAGTTTTAATGTATCAAATCTCTTGGACTTGGCTTACTCTGAAAAGAGCTCCCGAAGATGGAGAATCATGGTGTCTAAGTCCATGCTCTCATGCTACTTTTGAAGCTCAAAATTTATGGTTGCCGACACTATAAATGCTGTAGTTTCACGATCCTTTATCTACTACTCCCATGCCTCATGTTCATTAGCATCAGCATCACGTTCATTAGGGAGGAGCTCATCTAAAATATAAGCTATCCTTTCAGATCTAAGGACTATCCTCACCGCCTTGAACCAATCTGTAAAGTTTGAGCCATTTAGTTTATTGTCAAGATTTGAGCGAATTTTTATGTTTGGATTCATTGTTCAACCTAGATATAAGATAGAGAAATTGTTCAGAAATTATTGTATGTTCATGCATATAATATAAGGTCTTTAATTAAACAAATATTTCCTACTATTTTATCGACATTAAAATAGCTCCTTCTATTGAATTTGGGAAAACTTGGTCAAACCAATTTTTCTTATCAAGCAGCATCCAAAGCCCGTCTACTATGACCCCCACTATAGTAGGTCGAGCCATAATAGACAACCATGGTTAGAACCAATCCATTTGCATTCCATTCAATTTCTAGGCTATTTGAGTTCTCTTTCTTGAGATGTGTGTACCCAATTGCACAACTGCTTAAATATGTTTCCAATCTGGCATTAGTCCCAACTAACCCATTTTGGTTAAGACATTAACCCATCTAGTCCTCTAACCAAACACATGTTCAGGGAAAGCATGTTGTACGTGTCCTTCAATCAGTTAATAAAGTTCGTATCACAACTTATGATGGGAAGACAATTTACTGCATAAATATTGTTGTAGGAATTTTATTGTTGCAACTAGTGTCACCCTAGTCTAGGACTTAATGATGGATATGATTATGATAATAATAAAAATTCTTGGCTATTTGGAATTACTAATCTAAGGGATCAAGCTCAAGACTGGTAGATGATAATCATTTCATTATGCCATGACTCCACCTAGTATGCAAAACAAATAAGGTCCGTGTTTAAGTTCTTGCTCCTATGTTTATAATTTGTAATCTAACAACTTAAACTATGGCTGGAAAACTGTATGTGAAATCCAATACCCATACTATAAATCAACTAAGTCATAAAAGTCCCTTAGGTATGCTTGAGCCTAATACAAATGTAGATTTCCAAGTAGGAGAGGCCAACTTAAAGTAAATGAGCAACCAAGTCTAATCCTTGCTTAAATAACCATGGGCACTTCCATTCGTTGTACCATAGACAATTATCATTTAAAGATTTTGTTCTTTTAATCGAGTGAAGTATTGGATGACCCTCAATTTAATATAATTACACATGTGGTAAAATATTTGTTAATTTATATGATAATCACCTAGACTAAGTTTGAGCAAAATCTTAATCTAGTTATCACATCATTTTCTACAACAGGAAATGAAACCTAAGTCATGCATAGCATAAATTAATCAATTTATAGAAAATCTCATTTTAATATATTATCATCAATCCTGCATAGCATAAGGCAGGCTCTGATACCATTGTTGGTTAATTAAGGCAGTTAATGAATATCCGAACTTGCACGATGAAATTTCAAAACATAAAAAGGGGAAATCTAGGTAAAACCTGGTACACCTCTAGGTTGGACCACCACCGGTCTAACAAAGAAGAACGCCATCGGTCTAGTTAGAACGGTCGTGGTCTAGTTAGATTGGGTATAGGGGCATTGGTACTCGGGTGAACCCTCGAAGCCTCGGTTTCCCTTAAAAACTCTGAAAATTGATTTTTTCAGCTTTTTAAGTATTTTTTATCTAACACTTAAATTAATTATTTTAAAATGCGATAAATGTTTAAAAGGTCGAGAGAACTTAATTCGATGCCATCTTAGCCCCAATTACGGGTCGATAAAAGCCTGGAGAGCAAGTATATAAACAATAAACTTGCATCATCGTTTCACGAGAGGGACCAATAATCTCATGCTCACACCTGGCAAAGAAGATTCACATCCATATTTTTAGACAACAATGGTAGCTGATTGAGTAGTAAAAGTCAGAAAATGCCATGACTACCAGATATACTACGACATCCAACACCTACTGCCAGCTAAACTCCATTGCTTATCTTCTCCTTGGCTATTCTCTGCGTGGGTGATAAGTGTATAATTACACTTATTATCATGATATTTTCAATAATAAAATGATATGGTTTTGTTTAATTTCATACTTCATATAAAAGATTTCACGTGGTATGTAGTAGTTTTTGATGTAAATGTAGAAACTAGGTGAATCTTGGGAGTAAAATGACCAAAAGAGGAATCCTATGGAAAATGAGTGAAAAATGTGCAAAAAAATGCATGGAATACAAGGATCTAGCTTAGGATCGAAGTTGTTAAAGATTGGCAATGTTGTGAAGATGAGATATGAGAAAAAAGACATGTCACAATCATGACACCAATTCGCGGTCGTGACTTGTTACTCATAAGAACAAAGTTACAAATTATTATTCATGATCATAACATGTGATTCGTTGTCGCAACTTATGATAATTATTGGTTATCTCTTTTCATCTACTAACCGCCAGATAACAATGATCAACCACCATAAACTACCAACCGAAAAGACACCTTTTGGACATCAACCAATCATGAGAAGGTGCCTTTCTATTGTGGATGAGGATGAATCTTTGCATCCAATCATATTGAAGTGATGCAACTCTTCTCCAATGGACATGAATCTTCATTTTGATAGATGCAACCCTTCGCACTCTATAAATAGGGTTCAAACTCAATCAATTTCGTGTTGTGTGGGATGTATGTATGCATGGTGCATGACAACAGATAGTATGCGTGTATAGATAGAGAGTGAATATATCTAGATTTTGCTACATTCAAAGTCTTAGCGAGAAAAATGTATAAGTGATTCGATCACTATATTTCTACACAAATTTGAGCGTTTAATTTATGAGTGTAATTGTAAAGAATTTATCAATAAAAGTTTTCATTCTTCAACATTTTCTTATTCAAGATTCATAAAGAATAGCATCCTAGTGGAGGTTCTGTACTAGTTGAGACCGAATTCAAAGTAGATGTAGTAATTGCGGGAATTGTTAACTCCCATTAATGAGTGGATATGGTTTGATCAACTTTAGCTGTCACTTGCATACCTTACAACTTTACTTTGTTTTCTGCTTGTACTTTCTATTTCAAAGTTTATGATATTTCTATGTGTCATAACGAGTAATTCGTTTTGCGTCATTTATATTAATCAAGTTATATGCTTTTGAGCTAACTTTAAGAGTGATTTCGGGGTTAACAAGATTGTGTATAATCACTGTATATGTGATTATAATGATGTTTAGTGAGCCAACATTTTTGGAATGGTAACTTGCTAAATATGGCTTTGTGAGAGTGACCTATACTAAGTATAGTAATATTGCTATCCAAGTTCGTATAAGTGTCATAATTCATTTACCCAAGACTTACAAGTGTCATCTCATGTGTTTCTCTATGATGAATTATTGAATATTAGTGCGTCTAGAATTGTATTTATTGAAGTTATCTAGTGTACGAAATATTCTTGATGATTTTGCATGTTTTTCTCTACTAAACTTGTTCTTAGGAATATCTTTATATTTTACATCTTCTCTAGTCTGTTCATACATCTATCTATTCATCCATCTAATACAAATCATCCTACTCTAATAAAATTCCCTATTTTCATTTACCCCGTAACTCTAGTTGGTCTTTAGAACTGAATTCCTTCCCTATGGGATCGATATCTTTTAAAACTACATCGAAACTGCATACTTGAGTTGCTCACCATTTTTCTATTTGATAAGTGGTATTGACAACACCTGTTCTTATTTTAAACTTCTTAACTTGTTAGTAGAAGAGTGGGGAATAAGGTTTTTGGCTTCATTAAAAATATAAGCCCTCAGAGTAAGTAGAGTCAAAACCTTGCAATCAAGTTTTTGGCACCATTACCGGGGAAGGCAAGTGCATTCTTAACGATCAAATATTTGGAGTATACGATATATTTTTCAAATATATATATTTGTTTCTTTCTTAAATTGTATAAGTTGTCAAATCCTAACATAGATGTGAAAAGAATATGAAATAATCATCTTGGAGGTGATTGTCATATTATTACGTCTGAATTATCAATAAATAGAAGAATTTCTTCTAATTTTCCTATTCGCATTCATGACACCTATTCATGCTCGTGAATCCCTAATTATAACTCTCTATTTCTCAAATTTTGTAAGTCACGATCGTGACATATAATCACGATCATGACTTGTGTGATAACTGCAGCAGTTTTGTAGTTATTCGACAGTTATTCTACTAACCCCTATAAGATTGATGTGGGAGTGCTCATAAAATTCTCATCTCTGGAATCTAATTTTTAACCTTTCAAATCACAAATCTATTCCAAATCTGAAACTACTTCATTTCTTTCAATTCTTTCTTTCATTCACAATGGTTATCGCAAACAAATCCAACCTAGTTCCTCCTACAAATCTACAAGAATGGAACAAGGCTCCATTCCTGATGCATTCTAGAGAAGAAGGGGATCATTTTGAAGTCATTAAGGAGGCTGAATATAAGAGTTCCCATACCATCCATAGGAATAGCTTCATCAACCTAGGTGTTTATGATTGAGTTATGTATTATTTGAGGATTCTTAACTTTGTCATTTACTCAAATATGACTCTAGGTAACAGTGTGGACAACTGCATGGAGATGTTGGTCACATTGGTATGGAAGAACGATAGGAAGGATTGCTTAGTCTATCATCACCATGGGAAAGAGTATAAGTTGACAAGGAAGGCACTAGAAAGGTATATGGGTTTTCCAAAGGATTGCTATTACAAGATGCTTCCGGAATGGGATCCCTTACCAACATGGAATCACTTGACTGGCCAAACCTAGTACAAACGGGAATCTGCCTATAGCTGGTGGATTTGTGACCCATGTTTGCTTGCACTACACTTTTATTTAATTGGAGCATTGTTTAGCAAGTAAATGTTCGACCTTGTCATTCCTGAAGAATTGTTTGTGTTGGAAGCAATTTTGGATGGCATACCTATTGATATTTTAGGAATTATGATGGAGACACTCATGTCTGCTGTGCAAAACCCTGGAATAATGCAATACGGGTGTCTAACTAAAGCAAATTTGTTGGGCCAGATTGGAAGAATGCCCTACACCACTGAAGTCTTTACTGATGAAGATGAGATTCCAGAGTTAAAGATGGATGTTTTCTTTGAGTATGGATTTCTTATCTGGTGCATTGGGGTTGATGGAATCACCTATGATTGGAAATCATGGGATGATAAGGTGGAAGATGATAGATGATGAGAACGGGAAATCATGAGGAGGAAGAGCATAGTAGGATCAACCTATGTGGAAGGTTGAATGAACTAATGGAGGGACAGATCTTGATTCATAGGAAAATCGACGATATTCATACTTTTATGTTCGATGTCGAGCAAGATCTATGGGAATTTGTCTATAAGATTGACCTAATGATAGAATCGCTTCCCCCTAACTGAAAAACCATTTTTCATTTAGATTTAGGATTTTGTACAGTTTGTTTTTATTTTTGTTGTTCCTTTGTTTGCTTGTTTGTTCGTGTAATTATTTGTTTGTTAATGTTTGGTATAAATATAATTATTATTTATATTTAACATATTTGTTTTCTTAAGTTTTCTCGGACTAAGTCTAAAAATTGAAACGATAGAAGAAATACAGAAAGTCACGACGATGATTATAGATAGCGCCCGTGACATTATGTAGTGAAACTTTCTGTTTCTGTCATGAGAAAAGTCACGATCATGATAGGCCTTCATGATCGTGACACAGGTAGAATATTACCATTACAGATCACAATTTAATACGTGATAGATGGCTGAAACTACCATTAACGACTAGTTTGAAGGAAAAACGTCTATATTGACTATTTTGGCAAATCAATGACCTAGTAGAACTCTATATAAAGGTCTAGATTGAATCCATAGCCACCACAACCTTCTACAAAGCTCAAAAATTTTGATTCTTTCATCTCAAAACTTCTACAATAAAAAACCTTTCTTTTCACCTTTACTTCAAAAACCAATATGCCTCGTGTTAAGGTAATCGTAACTAGGAGAGAATTCCCAAACTACCAACAAGATTACGATTGTCCTTTTCCAATTCATACTCATGAAGAAGGGAAGAGATTCCAAGTCCTAAATAAGTTGGAAATAAACAGTATGATTTTTCTTGATATGGTTTTCTTGGAGACTTTAGGCCTCCATGAACAAATAGGGATGTATCTTGCTGATTTGGGTTTAAGCCAATTTGTGGAGATGCGATTTCCACAAAACTGTGATTGGATTTTAGAATGCCTAATGACATTCAATTTTGAAGATAAAAGGAAGAGGGCGATTCAATTTCGTAACCAAGGAAGGCATTACACCCTCACAAGAGAGATGATGAGTGTTTGGTTCGGGTTCAAAGTTTAAAATTCATCGAGCATGATGGATTCTTTTCAACCAAATCAAGTTTGGGCAGATTTAACATGTAAGAGAGTCTTCGACCCTAAAAATTCTCCCAATAAATTTATTAAGGATGAGTGTGTTCTTCTTCTCCTCAAATACCTTTCAACTTCGGTATTTTATTCAGTAGAGAATACCAAAGTCCAAAAGAAAGATTTGTTTGTTCTTTCTTGTGCTTTGATGAAGAAAAAAGTAGAATTTGTGGATATTATTTGGGATATGATGAAGAAGAATTCTACGAGTATGAGGAACAAGATTGGAGTGGCTAAAATTATCACCGCTATCATCTTGGGTTCGCAAAATGAACTCCCCTATGTCCAACAACTAGGTGAGTATTTTCGTTATATGGATGAGACTTGAAGAATACCTGACTTCGTCAAGAGAACGATGGTGTATATTCCTTTTGCTCCTATTCCAACTGCATCAAGAAATTAATCTCAACTCATGACAATTCTTCCATCAGCCTGATAAGTGTATAATTACACTTATTATTATGACATTTTCAATCATAAAACGATATGGTTTTGTATCATTTTATACTTCATATAAAAGATTTCACATGGTATGTAGTTATTTTTTATGCAAATGAAGAAACTAGGTAAATCTTACAAGTAAAATGAACAAAAGTGGAATTCTATGAAAAAAGAGTGAAAAAGGTGTAAAAAGATGCGTGGAACACAATGATTTGGCTTAGGATGGAAGTTGTCAAAGAACGGTAAAGTTGCAAAGAAGAATCATGAAGAAATGCCATTTCATGATCGTGACATCTATTTGCGATCGTGAATTGTCACTTTTCATAAATAGAAAAATGGCAACCAATGTTCACTATCGCGAAATGTGATTTGCAGTCGCGACTTGTGACAGTTAATGGTTATCTCTTTTCAACTACCAACCACCAGATAACAACGATCAACTGTCATTAACTACCAATTGAAAAGACACCCTTTGGAAGTTAACCAATCATGAAAAGGTGCCTTTCTATTGTGGATGAGGATGAATCTTTGCATTCAATCAAAATGAAGTAATGCAACTCTTCGCCAATGGACATGACTCTTCGTTTGGATAGATGCAACCCTTTGTACTCTCTAAATAGGGTTCAACTTCAACCATTTTCAAAGGAAGATATTTGGATTGATAGTGTGATACATGTTTGACGTGTATGTATAGATAGAAAGTAGAAATTATATAGATTTCACTAGTTCAAGGTCTTAGCGAGAAAAAAGTTTAAGTGATTTGATTCCTATTTCGATCACTATATTTCTACACAAATTCAAGAATTTGTTGTATGAGTGTAATTGCAAAGCACTTATCAATAAAAGTTTTCGTTCTTCAACATTCTTTTATTCAAGATTCACAAAGAATAACGTCTTAGCGAAGGTTTTGTACGAGTCGAGACCGGATTCAAAGTAGATGAAGGAATTACGGGAATTAATGACTCCCATTAAAGAGTGGATACGGTTTGATCAACTTTAGCTTTCACTTGTGTACCTTACAACTTTACTTTGTTTTCTGCTTATACTTTCTATTTCAAAGTTTATGATATGTCAATGTGTCATAACGAATAATTCGTTTTGCATCATTTGGATTAATCAAGTTATATGCTTTCGAGTTAACTTTAAGAGTGATTTCGAGGTTAACAAGATTTTGTATAATCACTGGATATATGATCATAATGCTGTTTAGTGAGCCAACATTTTTGGATGGTAACTTGCTAAAGATGGCTATGTAAGAGCGACTCGTACTAAGCATAGTGATATAGTTATCCAGGTTCTTATAAGTGTCATAATTCGTTTACCCTAGACTTAGAAAAGTCATCTCATTTGTTTCTCTACAGTGAATTGTTTAATATTAGAGCATCTAGAACCATATTTGTTGAAGTTATCTAGTGTACGAAATACTATTGTTGATTTTGCATTTTTTTCTCTGCTAAACTTGTTTTTAGGGAATATCTTTATATTTTATACCTTTTCAAGTCTGTTCATACATCTATTCATTCATCCATTTATCATCTAAATCCCTCCAATAAAAATTCAGTATTTTTGTTTACCCCGTAACTCTAGTTGGTCTTTAAAACCGAATTCCTTCCCTGTGGGATCGATATCTTTTAAAACTACATCGAAACTCTATACTTTTAGTGGTCACCATATATCTATTTGGTAATCGGTATTGACAACACCTGTTTGTATTTTGAACTTTTATCTTATTGGTAGAAAGGTGGGGAACAAGGTTTTTGGCATCGTTACTGAATATAAACCTATCAAAACAAGTATAGTGAAAACCTTGCGATCAAGTTTTTGGCTTAGTTACCGGGGAAGGCAAGTGCATTCTCAGAGATCAAATATTTGGAGTATATGGTATATTTTTCTAATATATCTGTTTGTTTCTTTCTTAAAATGTATAAGTTGTCAAATCCTAACCTAGATGTGAAAAGAATATGAAATAATCACTTGGAGGTAATACATCATATTATTACATCTGAATTATCGATAAATAGAAGAAATTCTTCTATTTTTCCTATTAGCTTTCGTAATCCCTATTCATGCTCATGAATCCCTAATTAAAACTCTCTGTTTCTCAAATTCTGTAAGTCACGATCGTGACATATAATCACGATCGCAACTAGTGCAATAACTGTAGCAGTTTTGCAGTTATTCCACTAACCCCTATAAAACTAACCTGGGAGTGATCATAAATCCTCACCTCTACAATCTAATTTTCTACATTTCAAAGATCAAATCTTTTCCAAATCCGAAAACTACTTCATTTCTTTCAATCCTTTCTTTCATTCACAATGGTTATAGCAAACAAATCTACCTTAGTTCCGCTTACAAACCTCCAATAATGATATGAAGCTCCATTCCCGATCCACTCTAGAGAAGAATGGGATCATTATGAAGTCATAAGGGAGGCTAACTTTAAGAGTTCCTATATTATTCATAGGAACAACTTCATCAACCTCGGTGTTTATGACAGGGTTAAGTACTATCTAAGGATTCTTAACTTTGTTATTCACTCGAATATGACTCTGGGAAACAGTGTGGACAACAGTATGGAAATGTTTGTCACATTGGTCTGGAAGAATGACAGAAAGAACTGTTTAGTCTATCATCACCATAGGAAAATGTATAAGTTGACAAGAAAGGCACTGGAAAGGTATATGGGTTTTCCAAAGGATTTCTATTACAAGATGCTTCCTGAATGGGATCTCTTATCGACATGGAATCGTCTGACTTGCCAAATCGAGTACAAACATGAATCTACCTATAGCCAGTAGATTCATGACCCATATTTTCTCGCACTACACTTTTATTTAAGTAGAGAGTTGTTTGGCAAGTCATCATTCGACCTTGTCATTCCCAAAGAATTGTTTATCTTGGAAGCAATTTGGGATGGCATACCTATTGATATTTCTAGGATTATGATGGAGCCACTCTGTCTATCATGCAGAACCATGGAATGATAGAGTACGGATGTCGAACTATGGCAAATTTGTTAGGCCAAGTTGGCAGAATGCCCTACGCCACTGAAGTCTTTACTGACGAACTTGAAATTCCTAAGTTAAAAATGGATGTTTTCTTCGAGTATGGATTTTTGGTCAGGTGCATTGAGGTTGATAAAATCACCTATGATTGGAAATCATGGGATAATAGAGTGGAAGCTGATAGACATCGAGAATGGGAAATAGCAAGGGAGGAAGAACATAGTACAACCAACCTCCGTCTAAAGTTGATTTAACTTATGGAGGCACAGATCTCGATTCATAGGAAAATCGATGACATTCATACTCTTATGTTTGATGTCGAGTGAGATCTAAGGGAATCCTACTACAAGATTAAACTAATGATAGAATCACTTCCCTTCAAATAGATTTCACTTTTCATTTAGATTTAGGAATTCTGTATAGTTTGTTTTTCTTCTTGTTTGTTATTTGTTTTCTTTTGTTTGTTCTAATGTTTGTTTATTAAAATTTTTTTTAAATATATTTAATGAAATATTTATATTTAATATATTTTTTTTCTAAGTTTTTCTAGGACTAAGTCTAAAAATTGAAGAAATAAAGGAATTGAAGAAAGTCGCGACTGTGACCATAGATCGTGCCCGTGACATATTGAAGTGAAACTTTCTGTATCTATCTTGAGAAAAGTCACGATCATGACAGGCCTTTGCTATCACGACATAGATAGAATATTACTGTTATAGATCGTGATTTAACATGTGAAAGATGGCTGAAACTATCAATAACGGCTAGCTTGAAGGATAAATGACTATATTGTCTATTGTGGCAAATTAAAGACCTTTTAAAACTCTATAAATAGGTCTAGGTTGAACCCTTAGCCACCACAACTTCTCTAAAGCTTATAAAAGTTCTAATTTCATCTATATTCTTCTACATTCAAAATCCTTTTTCAACCTTCACTTCAAAACACCAAAATGCCTCATGTTAAGGTACTCGCAAATAGAAGAGAAGTCCTCTATTACCAACAAGAGTACGGTTATCCTTTTCCAATTCAATCAAGTGAAGAAGGGAAGAGATTCCAAGTTCTAAATAAATTGGAAATCAACGGTATGATATTTCTTGATTTGGTTTTCTTGGAGACTATAGGACTCCATGAATAAATGAGGATGTATCTTGTTGATTTAGGTTTAAGCCAATTTGTAGGGATGTGATTTCCATAAAATCGTGATTGGATTTTAGAATGTCTAGTGACATTCGATTTTGAAGACAAAAGGAAGAGGGCGATTTAATTTCGCAACCAAGGAAGGTATTAAACCATCATAAGAGAGATGATGAATTCTTGGTTTGGGTTCAAAATTGAAAATACATCAAGCATGACAGATTCTTTTCAACCAAATCGAGTTTGGGCAGATTTAATGGGTAAGAGAGTCTTTGAAACTAAAAATTCTCCCAATAAATTGATTAAGGATGAGTGCATTCTTCTTCTCCACAAATACCTTTCCACTTTAGTATTTTGTCAAGTAGAGAATACCAAAGTCCAAAAGAAAGATTTGTTTATTGTTTCTTGTGCTTTGATGAAGCAAAAAGCAGAATTCATGGATATTATTTGGGACATGATGAAGAAGAATTCTACAAGTATGAGAAAAAAGATTGGGGTGGCCGAAATTATCATCACTATCATCTTGGGTGCAAGAAGTGAACTCCCCTATGTCCAACAACCGGGTGAGTACTTTCATTATATGGATGGGAATTACTTAAAGAATACCGGACTTCTTCAAGAGAATGATGGTATATATTCTTTCTATTCCTACTCCAACCGCACCAAGAAGTTAATCTCAACGCATGAAGATTCTTCCGTTTAACCATCTAATCCTACCACTAGATGTCGTCATGGAAAATCTCCAATGATTGAAGATGAAGATGAAGAAGAAGAAGACGAAGCTCCGGAAGATTGGAAGGCGAGGATGCAACTAAAATTAGACAATTGCCTAGAGAAATTTGGAGTAATGAAGAATGACATGAAGATTCTAAAGAAAAGTCATAAATCTATACTTCGAAAATTATTATCTTTCTTTAGAAAACCAAATTGTCAATTTACTCCTAGTCGCCTGGATTCTCCTTCTCAATAGATTGGGTTTACTCTTTTCTTTTCTTTTTTTTCAAATTTTTTAGACTAGTTGTTTGTTTTTAGTTTTTAGCTTTTCAATTTTAACAAAGTCTTCCACAATGAGGACATTGTGTTCTTTAGTGAGGGGGGGCATTTGTAACTAATCCCGAAAATTCAAAAAAAAATTAAATAAAGAAAAAATCGAAGAATTTGAACATTTTTCTTGATTTTTATGTTATTTATACATTATCCATACCTATACTATACTAACATTTATTCCAAGGTTATTTTGAGTGTTAGGTATTTCAAGCTTGATTTTAGTTCATATTTCGAACTAAATGTTTTGAGTATGACCACATGTTGAGAGTGTGACCATTTTCGCACAACATTTTGCATTGGGCAAGGGTAAGTTGTGAGTAACATTCAAAAGCAACATTCCAAGTAAGTTTCAATATATATTTCAATTCAACATGAATTAGTATAAGTTATATAGTTTTAGTTTAATGCTATCGATAAGTTAGTAGTGGAGTGATATCTAGTAGTGTTCTTACTATGAGGTTTATATTCAATTCTCGAATAAGTCCTATAAATATTGAGTGTTTTTAAAGTGTTGGGAAACTATAGCCATAATACTTTGAAAGTGTTCAATAAAGGATG
>CATIWQ010321612.1:0-35980 GCA_949673415.1 Euphorbia schlechtendalii | reverse complement strand
CATGAAATACGTATTATGACACATAAACATATCATAAACTTCGAAATAGAAAGTATAAGTAGAAAGCAAAGCAAAGTTGTAAGGTATGCAAGTGAAAGCTAAAGTTGATCAAACCGTATCCACTCTTAATGGGAGTCATCAATTCCTGCATCTGCTTTGAATTCGGTCTTGGCCCGTACAGAACCTCCGCTAGGATGCTATTCTTTGTGAATATCGAATAAACGACTATTGAAGAACAAAAACTTTTATTGATAAGTGATTTCCAAGTACACTTATACAATAATTTCTCGAGAATATAGAGAAATCTAGTGATCGAAACAAGGATTTGAATCACTTGAACATTTTCTCGCTAACACTTATGAACATAGCAAATTCTCTATCTATACACACACTATATCTCACTCATGCACTTTAATGCACCACTTGCTACCGCACTTCATGAAATTATAAGGTTTGGAGCCCTATTTATAGAGTTCAAAGGGTTACGTCTATCCATAAGAAGAGTCATGTCCATTGGTGAATGATCGCATCACAACATTGTGATTGGTTGAGAAGCTTCAATCTAATCCACAATGGATAGGCACTTTTCATGATTGGTTGATTTTTGATAGTTGTCTATTCGTTGGTAGTTGATTGTGGTTGATGACGATTGATCATCCTTATTTGGTGGTTGGTAGTTAAGAAGATTAAACCAGAAAACCATCCAAGTCATAACCTTGAATCTTTGATTGGGACGGCGAATGGTTGTCGTGACCGTGAATTACATTTTTCTTCAGAATTCTCCTTGTAATTTTACTTATCTTTGATAGCTTCTATCCTAAGCCAAATCTTTAAGTTCCATGCATCTTTTTGCACCTTTTTCACTCTTTTTCATAGAATTCCACTTTAGATCATTTTACTCCCAAGATTTACCTAGTATCTGCATTTGCATAAAAAACAACTACATACCACATGAAATCTTTTATATGAAGTATAAAAATGACTTAAACTATTTTGTTAAGTAGATAAAATTAATATGATAATAAGTGTAATTATACACTTATCAGTCTATTGCAATAATAATGGGGTTATTGCTCAGTCAAAGGAACCACTATCTATTTAGAGAAATGGACATGTAATCCGAAAATACCATCTCATTCAGCATGTTAACGAGTATGGTATGAAGCACATGTTCAATTGGCTCTAGTGCAAGTGGGAGATTGTTAAACATGATGTATGCCCTAGAGGCAATTGGGGCGATATATGTTAATTAGTTATAATGTACAAATAGTTTTCAGATTATTATTATTAATAATAAAGGCATCTTTTGTTATTTATTACTGTATGTTTAATTTATGTATGTGCATTGATAAGACAAAGTCCGTGATTTCCTCATAGCATAAAAGTGCAAGGACATAGTGGGAGCTATGTGGTGAGAACTACACATACGTGTTACTATGAATAGTCTAAATATCCCTAGTCATAGTTTCACTGAGAATGGACATCAATGAAGTGAACAGCTTAACATGTGTAAGCTTACTCTTTGGATTAGATCCAAGTAGCTGATCTCATGAGCTGAAGGTGGTACCTTGAGTTAACACATGAATGTATTTCGGTAATACATTAGAGACTGCCATAAGACAGACACTCAGAAATAACTATATCCATGTGTTGGTATCGTGTCTTATTGTAGTAGCAGTACAAGTATTCTCAGACCTGAGATATTGGTTACCTTATGTAGGAGTTTCTATACTTTGGGTCATACTTATTCACACCCTGGCGATCGGGATGATACGGGTGATTACGGGTATAGTGATGATCACATGTTGGTAAGCCAAGTAGTCAAGATGGGATCCATTGGCCCTGATATAGTGATATAATGGGAGATGTACCTTAAGGTCTCTTGTTGAAGAGACACATTCATAAACCTTTTATCAAAGTATAAGATTGATAGAACTGGTTTCTAATAAATCTTGATACATTATGGTGAGTGATTTTCTTCATGAACAAGTCTAATTCCAGGATAGCCATGGCTATTACATGATCTGACACTTAATCCGAGCTCAATAAACTGGATGATACCTAACTTGATGGAAGTAGTGTATTGTATTGGTTACTATTGCAGAACTTGATTAAGTTACAAGCATGTGATATTCCTATTATCGGTAGATAAATGCCTTTGCTAGAAAGCCCATTGGATCATCTAGTGTTATCAGATTCCATATTAGTATGGAACACTAAGCCTAAAGGTTTCCAGATGGGAATCCAAGTTTAGATTAACCACGAGAAGATCGATACTTCGGGATCCTATGAGGTTACACACTTTGGATATAATTGAACTAAGTAAAGAACCTACAGACTAGGTCTATGCTGAAAATATTAAGGTTGTCGAATTTGTTGGATGAATTATTAATTGGTTGGACTAGATAAATAATTAAAAGAATTAAAAGAGAATTTGGGAAATATTGCACAGAGCAGAGGAAGGGAATTTTCCCCGTTGCAAGTGGGCCTCGACGAACATGGTTGTTCTAGGTGGGGCCTACGTGGCTACCCCATGAGAAAAAATGCTCATGGACCACTAGCACATGTTGGTTATGCCAGCGCACGCTAGCGGGTAGCAAGCTCGAACGCGCTACATATAGCAGCGCTTGTGGGGACCTGCTTGTGGAACCTGCAAGCTAGGCTTGTGGGAGAGCCCACAAAGCCCATCTTGCTGGGTAAGGCAAGCCCACAAGGGCTTGCCTTGCACAGTTGCCACACAGCCCGCATATGCAAGCTATGCGAGGGTTAGCCCGTGAATCCTAGGATTTGTGTGGTTATCCCGTGTTGTGGAATAGGGTTTTCCTTATCCTACATTGAAAGCTCCACTTCTCCCTATATATAGCTGCCCCTTCCCCTTTATTCAATACTTCAGCTTAGCCTTTCTCTTTGAGTTCAACATCTTTTCTATGCAAGCTTTTTGTGAGATCCTCCACTAGTTTCTCCAAAGTTGAAAGAATTCTTAGAAGGTTCTTTCTTTTTGAAGTGAGCATTCTCAATTAATATTTTTGGGTTGGTCTTTGAGCGGTCTAGCAGCTGCTTTCTACCAATGGGTTCTTCCTCTACAGAGGGTTTGGTCGGTGAAGATATGTGTGGATCAATCGTAGAGGCTAACCTAGATTGGTAGCTAGGGCTAACAGAGTTCTGCCAAATTACTCTAAGGGAACGCCACACCATGGGAAAGGCTCGCATTAACTAGAAATGCTCTTAACTAAGATGCTAGGTTTCTTTTAATAAGTTTTATAAACCTAATAGCATATATGAAATGTTTCAACTTAGACTATATCAATCATGGCATGCTTATGAGATCTTTTAGGTTAATTTTAAGTTTTAAAATTCTGCCTTGCAAGTTTGCATATTTAATTACTATCTTGATTAACTAGTAAGAGTAGTGGTCGGCTTTTAGACTAATCATCTTTGAGTTAAAGATCTGAAATGGCATATAATAGTTTCAGTTCTGGCTCATGTTAGATAGTTCTCTTTAAAGAAGAAATTTTTGTAACCAGGCCACCATTATTCGATGGTAATCGTTACACAATTTGGAAAAACTTCATGAAAAGCTTCATCCAATGTCAAAGCATGCAAGCTTGGCTCACTATAGAGCTTGGCACCGGAATTCCTACCATTGTTAGGAATGGGGAATGTATTCTAGTTGAATCGGAGTATTATGATGATGCTGACTTAAGGCTTCTCAAAGAGAATGCCACAATCATTAATTACTTACACTATGCACTAGATCTTACAGAGTTCAACAGGGTCTCAGGCTATGAGACAACATAGGAAATCTAGAAGAAGCTGGAGATTAACTACGATGGGACTAATAAGATCAAAGAGTCGAAGATCAATTTCATCCTAAGAGAATATGAGATGTTCTACATGGGCGCTAGAGAGCGTATTCAGGCCATAAATACTAGTTTCATTAATATCATTAATGAACTGAAGAGATTAGGCAAGGAGTTCACCGAGGAAGAGATGGTGAAGAAGATCCTCCTCACTCTTAACTTAGAGTCAGATTCCAAAAAGAGCACGATCAAGGTGGCTCATAATCTTAAGACCTACAGCTATGATGAGCTAATAGTCACCTTGCTAACTCAGGAAATGTCCTTGAGGAAATATACCAATGACTCAAAAGGAGTAAGGGTAAGGAGAGAGAGGGAAAAGCCATTGTCTTGAAAGCTGATTATTCTGACAAATCCACCAGCTATGATTCTAATGAGCAAATGGCCCTTCATACCAAGCATTTCAAATGCTTTATGAAAAAGGACTGGAAGTTCAACAAGAAGAAATTTCCCACTAAAATAAGTAAACTTAGCACCGGCGAGGAGTTGAGGAAGGACTCAAGAAGGAACACGACAAAGACATCAAGTGCTTTGGCTGTGGTGAAAAAGGCCATATCCAATCATCCTTTCCAAAGACCAAGAAGGACAAATATAATAAGAGGTTTGCAAAGAAGAATGACGTACTTGCTGCCACCAAGAGTGATTTTGAAGAATCTTCATCATCTAATGAAGAAGCAACATATTTTGCCATCCTCTATTTAATGGAGATCGAGAATGAAAGGGGAAAGAGCTCAGCATTTGCTTCTAAGAGCAATCATTCCATTGCTGACTCTAAAGCTAAGCTTAATAAGGGGAAATCCTCTCAAGATGAGGTACATTTTGAAATCCCTTTGTCTATTGAAGAGTTTGCCCATGTACTCTTTGATGTTATTAAAAATGACTAATAAGTCAGGGAAAAACATCAAGGTTCTAGTGAGGAGAAGTGAAGACTAGGAAGACACCATCACTTACATGTCTCCTGATATTCGCTTTCTTCAAAAAAAGGTTGAGTATTATGGATTTCATAACAACAAGCTCACTAAGCAACTAGATGAGTTAACTTCTGAGATAACAGCTTTAAAGGAGAAACAGGTTCCTCCTCCAGCCAACAGTCAAACTTCGAATAATCAAACTCGCAATTCTAAGAGGAAGAAAGTGAGCTAGCCTCAAGAAAAAATGGTGTGTGGTTTTTATGGCAAAGCTGGACATGCTAAAGTACTTTGTAGGCATAAAAATTGTTATTATGATGAGTACTACTAGATCAACTTAAGCACTACTAACAAGGGAGGAACCAGCTCGAAAGCGTGGGTACCTAATAAAACAACAACCATTTTGTAGTGAGCCTTAGATCTGTTGATGACACTGGAATGTGGTATTTGGATAGCGGATGCACAAGGTATATGATGGGAGATGAAAGCCAATTCATCTCATTAGAGTGCAAAAGAAATGGAAGTGTCAGTTTCAGAGATAATAAAAAAGGAAAGATTGTGGGCTGTGGCACTTTTGGTGTCTCTCCTTTAATCGAAGAGGTTTCTATAGTCAAAGAACTCATGTTCAACTTGCTCAGTGTAGCCCAAATTTGTGTAAAGGTAGGAAGGTTACATTTGACTCAGCAGGTTGCTCACTTATTGACTGTAAGATTGACTCAACTATACTCTTTTCTCCTAGAATTAATAATGTGTATATGATTGATTTATCCCCAGGATCCATTAATGTTTATCTTGCATCTAAGGAGGATAGTTCGTGGCTTTGGCATAGAAGGTTGGATTATATAAATATGAACATTCTATCCAAACTAGCCAAAAAGCAACTAGTTGTGGGTTTACCCGGTATCAACTTCGAGAAAGGATAAGCTTTGCTCAGCTTGCTAGCTTGGTAAGCAGGTTAAGAAATTATTTAGGTTAATTATTCATGTAGTAACTAAGCAACAATTGGAGCTCCTCCACCTAGATCTTTTCAGCCTACTTCAACCTATGAGCAAGGGTGGTAAGAGATTTTCGTTGGTGGTTGTAGATGACTTCACGAGATTTAGTTGGGTAGTCTTGCTGAGTAGTAAAGATGAAACATATGAATCTTTTATCAAACTCAATAATAGGATAATGAACGAAATAGGAACTAAAATCAGTAGAATCCGAAATGATCATGGATGTGAATTCGACAATATCCATTTCAAAGAATTCTACTTAGCGCATGGTATCGACACAATTTTTTTGCTCCTTATACTCTTCAACAAAATGGGGTTGTAAAACGGAAGAATAGAACCATAGTTGAGATGGCTCGATCCATGTTGATTGATAACAATCTACCAAAGTACTTTTGGGGAGACGCTATTAACATAGCATGTTATATCTTGAATTGGGTTTTTCTTAGACCAATTCTTGAGAAGACACCCTATGAGCTTTGGCGAGGGTGCAAAGCCTAAGATTGGTCATCTTAGATTATTTGGTTGTAGGTGCTATATTCTTAACACCAAGGACAAACTAGGTAAGTTTAATCCAAAGCCTGATGAAGGTACCTTTCTAGGATACTCAACTAACAGCAGGATATATAGAGAATACATGTCGAAAGAATCGGCCTATAAGAGGAGTCTATGCATGTGGATTTTGATGAAACTAATAATGCAGATAGATGTCCATCTGATGAAGATGAAGTAGTAACCCAATAGGAAAATTCACTCAGCATGCCAATCTCTATGCTACCCAACCCAGTACAAGAACTTGAAGCCAAGGAAGTCAAATAAGACGATGATCTATCTATCAACTTCAACGATGGTGAACATCAACCTCAACCTCAACCTCAACAACTAATTGCAAACCCTCCAACTATTGATCTGAATCTACCAAGGGAGATTAGAACTCATCCCAACCATCTTCTTGACAACATTGTTGATGATGTTCATAATCCAATAATGATGCGACGTTAGCTCAGCAGGATGATGAGCCATCCAGCTCTCATCTCATTAATTGAACCCAAGAAGTTTGAAGATGCTGAAAGAGATGATTATTGGATGATCATGATGCAAGAGGAGCTGGATCAGTTCAAGCGTAATGATGTTTGGCATCTAATTCCAAAGCCCAAAAGAAAATCAATCATCAGCACCAAATGGGTTTTCAAGAACAAGCTAGATGAAGATGGTATTTTTTTAGGAACAAGGCTAGGCTTGTTACTCAAGGCTACAATCAGCAAAAAAGCATCAATTATGATGAAACTCATACTCTTGTTGCTCGGCTTGAAGCTATTCGAATCTTGTTTGCTTTCGCATCCCATATGAACTTTAAGCTGTTTCAAATGGATGTCAAGAGTGCATTCCTGAATGGATTCATTCAAGAGGAAGTGCATGTTCGTTAGCCTCCATCCTTTGAAGATTCGAAGAATCCTGAGCATGTCTTCAAATTGAAGAAAGCTCTCTATATATTAAAGTAAACTTTGAGAGCTTGGTATGAGAGGCTGACCAATTTCTTGATCAACAAAGCTTATGAAAGAGGGAAAGCAGATACGACTCTATTTATCTAGTGAAGAAAAGAAGATCTGTTGCTAGTCCAAATATATGTTGATGACATCATTTTTGGAGCAATTGATGAGAAGATGTGCAAATAGTTCAGCAAGTAGATGAAGAGCGATTTTGAAATGTCAATGATGGGAGAGCTCAACTTTTTCCTTGAACTTCAAATCAAGTAGAGTGAAGATAGAATCTTCATAAGTGAAGCAAAGTATGCCAAAGAAGTTCTGAAGAACTTTGACATGGAATATTCTAAGCCAATGTCCACTCCAATGGCCACTAATACTATCTTAAGTAAGGATGAAGCTGGTAAACCAGTAGACAGCAAGTTCTACAGAGGAATTATCGGTTCTCTTCTTTACCTTAAAACTAGTAGGCCTAATATCTCGTATGTTATATGCTATTGTGCTCGTTATCAAGCTGACCCTAGAGAATCTCATTTGGTAACTATAAAGAGAATTCTCTGGTATTTGTAAGGTTCCCTTGATGCAGGTTTGTGGTATCCCAACAGTATAGATTTCACTCCTAGAGGATTCATAGATCAAGAATTTGGCTAAGTGTTGAAGATCAAATTTTATCTCAGACGAATGAGGTGACACACATTTAACATTGTTTATATTTTAAAGTAGCGTTGTGAGATGTAGTTTCATGGTTAAAAATAAAAAATTCACGTCTTTCAAAAGTCATTTTGGAATTGGAACCATCCACTGCTAAACTCACCATTTATGTAAGTTGATTAATCAAGTGTTAATCTTAGCGTTGATTTTCATCTTCCCTTTTGCTAGAGCCACGTACCTCTGCAAGTTTAGGATCGTCTATAAAAGGTGTAAGGAAATGAAGAGAGAGATTACTTGTTCTTTGAATCCTACTCATTTCTTCTGTAAAGAACCCTAATCTCTTCTCTACTCTCAAATTCCCTTCAACTACAATGGAACTTACCGAAAGAACCCTAAAACTCCAAGGTAAATCAAAGAAGAAGATGTTCATTCATATCGATGGTTCATGGCAGAGGATTGTTTTTCCTTCTAGAATAGTTTTTACCAAAGTGGAGTGGGGTGAAGACCTGGATTTCGGTCTTATGTTTGAAGTCAACTATGAGAGCCTTCTCCTCAATAGGTGTATGCATAAAGTAATCAAGCAGCAAAATCTCAGCTAATTCCTTCTACTTGAAGGCCCTACGATAAAGAGCCCCATAAAGGGGTTTTACACCTCTCTCTACACCATCAAGGGGTTTAAAGACATTTTTATGGTGGAACTCAACAATGTCTCATTCTTTATTTGTTCTGATTTGGTTTCCAACCTATTGAACAGGCCCTTGAAAGGCACTATTCTAAGGAAAACTAGAGATGCGGAGTTAGTGGCTGTTCCAGAATATTGGGAGCTTCCCGTAGATTATGGTTTGGGGGAAATTGCTACGTCAAGGATGAGTTGGGAGGCGAGAGCTTGTCATGAGTTGCTTGTGAAGTTATTGTTACCCAAGACTGGGTCACTGAGTAGCTGCACCCACTTCAAGAGGTGTGTGGTCTACCTTATGGTAGAAGGCAAGCAACTTAACTAGCTAGTGTTGCTTATGCATCACTTGACCAAATTACAATTACGATTACCTCATTACCACTATGATGAAGGCATTATGGCTCGATGTTACCCCGTTTCTTGGATGGCCCTGAAGAGATGGTGATTCTAGTAAAGAAGGTGTTAGATATGTCTCATTTCAGCAAGCTGAAGTTTAAGCAGGTTCACACCCGCTATATTAAGGCTAAGGATCTCAAGCTAAAGAAGGCTAGGGTGGAACCAAATGTGTTCCCTAAAGCTATGCTAAGGGAGGATGAAGATGCATTTGTTGAGGACTTCGAAGGGTCTAGTGAAGAGGTCAATGAAGATGTTCCCTTATTTGCTCAGCTAGAGCAGCTCCCAACAACCACCTCTGTAACTTCTTCTCTCAAGGCAAAAGCTGGCTCTCGACGAGTTATATCCAGCGTAGCAAAAGAAAGGGCAGGAGTCACGCTAGCCCAGCCATAAGCTAGGAGAAGAAAGGCCCTAAAGTTAAAGACTCATGCTTAGAGGGAAGCTGAGATGAGGCAATGGGCTGAAGAAGAAGAGGATGCAAAGGACAAGGATAAAACCTGGCTCCAGAGAAAGCGCAAGCTTGAGGCAACTGAAGTAACTAAGGAACATGGGATATCAAAGAAAGGTAAAGAGAACTCTAAAATCATCAGTCCAACCGCAGCCCCCCATGTGGAGGAAGTGATTTCCAAAGCAAAGGCCACTCAACAAAAGCGCTCTGCCACCACTTTCCCTATCAAGCAAAACATTCAAGTGGTTGAGTAGCGATGACGATGATGTTGTAGAAGATGTGGGGATTTTAGACCAGGAAGAATATGCTCTTTTTGAGGCCAACATTCCCTACCCAACATCCACGTAGCTTGAGTCTTCCTCTGCTCAAGCTGAGTTACCTGAGGCTGACCCATCCTTGGGTCAATCAGCAAACCCCCTAGTACCTTTAAATCCTACCCCAATCTCTTCTGTAAATCCTAACCCTTCTTATCATTTAAATTCTTCCATTCTAACTCCTATATATTCTCAAATTCCTTCTATTCTTGTAAATTCTCCTCCTCAACCTCAAAAACTGTAAATTCTCCTAAATATACCCTAACTTCTCCTTCTCATCCTCAACCTCAAACTACCACTTCTTCTCTCCCACCAAACATAAAAAAATGCAATAATCCCTTCCAATGTAAAGATCAAACCCACTCCTTCAAATGTAAAAATCTCTAAACCAAACCTTTCTTCGCAACCATCTTCTACCCCTCTGACCCATCTAGTTAGAGAAGTTCTTAACGTTGAGAACTCTGCTCAGCATGGACAAGCAAGTGAAGAGAATGCTAATGAAAATTTTACAGCCAATGAAGTATCTCTTTCTACAAGCAAGCTAGTCCAAGAGGACTTTGCAAATACATCTATCTTAGTTTAGATTAGAGAGCTAGCAAGGAAGCAATTCCCCTCTCTAAAAACTGATGCTGAGTTAGATGGAATAGTAAGCCATTTGCTACTGACTCAAGAATTGATAGACTTGTCTGTGAAAACCAAGGATAAATTCTAGAGTTTAAGGAGCACTCAAGTATTCCTTCTGAATCTATCTAATTTGAGGAGTTTGAGAAGATTTAGGGGAGCTTGTTTACGATTCACAACCACTTCGCGAAGGAGAGCGCCAAGAGCTTGGTGGACAAGATGGCTTTGATTCTAACTAGGTTATCTGATTCGACAACATAGCTCAACACTTCTGTCACTTCTATCACCACATCTATTATTATTGCTAACGTGATAGCAGGAAAGATGAAGGGTAGCATTAATGCTACTGCTGAGCAGCTGAGTTGCTTAAATACCACAGTGGTAACTCAAGCTACATAGTTTCATCATTTTGGAGAGGAGTAAGCCAAGATCAAGAGGAGCACCACTAAGAAGATTGAAGCTATGCTCAAAGAAGTGGAGACTGTAAAGACATCGGTCAGAGCATGGCTAAAGTGCTAGAAGTCTATATCCAGGCTAATGGTAAACCAAGATAAGAAAATACATCGTCTATTGAGTTGGTTGAAGAGACTAGGAAAAAGGTTGAGAAGCCTTCGCTAGATCTAGATGGCCCGAATTAGAAGATGGAGTCTGCCTGCAAGCTTGTAAAAGAGAACACATATGATAAAATCCCAAAAGTGTAGAAAGATCTAATCAATGCTATGGGCAAGCTGTTCCTAGAGCCAACCAAGTCACTTGACCCAGATACTAGACTCTTTATGCACAAAAAGCTTAACTTGATGAAGGATAGAGTTAATGATATGCATCGCTCAATTAAGTAGATGGTTATCGTAGGGATTTATGACTCAAAGGACATTGAGTTCACGGCTAAGTCAATGCACTCATTCTACCCTAGAATAATTGATATGGAGGCTCAACTAAAGATAGCTATTTCTACTTTAGACTTAAGTGGTTTGCTGTAGTGCTTTCAATAGTTTGCCTACCAAGGATTTGATCAAGTAGCCCATCTCACGTGGTGCCACCATTTGCTTCTTGAAGAGCTAAACAATCAAGACATCTTGACTGTCAAAGGGAAAGAACAACTTGAATCAGAAATCTATCTGGAAATCATATACAAGTAAGAGAACTTCCAAGCTACCATCGAATCCTTAAATCTATGCCTCGATCAAATTGTGAAGAGCCAAATAACAATGGGGGAGAAGGTAGTGGAAGATGCAACAAGGACATCGTCGTAATATAGATATTCTTTTTTAAGCCAGCCTCAGCGTCCACCTCAGGATCCTCAGTCTCAACATCAACAATAGCACCAATCTCATCACCAATAACATCAGCATCATTCTTTCATCTAGTAATCCTAGAGTCAGTTCATCATCTTCTCAATACTGCAAATAGCTATAGATTAGATGATAAAACTTTTAATAGGAACTAGCATGTAAACATAGCTCAGAACACACTTAGTGTGCTGACTAAGAATCATTTTGTTATTAATGGAAATTATAAGTTTTTATCCAAGTTTAGAGCTTTATAACTTTGCGTATGCTATTGAATGTATGCTATTGATGCTTATAAAATTGGTGCATGAATATATGTTAAGACCAACCTTAAAGAGAAGTTGAAGTAAGACAAAGTCCCAAATCAAAGAAAATTCCTATAAGTATGGGGGAGTTATGCTATCTGAGGAGAATCCACTCAGTATGGGAGAGTTTTCACTAACCAATGTTGACCCCAAGTTAATAGTACTTCATAGTACATAAACATTTTAGAAATAACAAACTATCTAGAATAGTCGAATTAATTGAGTACTAAGTATGCTCTAAATTAATGAAGGCTACTTGAGTTTGTTTAAGGAAAAATAACTTAGTTTACTAAGTCATTAATTAAGTTACGGCTTAGAGTAAGAAAAGGTGAGCTGAGCTGAATATTATGTAGTTTATAAAGATATCTGCTAAGATTTGCTGAGTTAGCTTTTTAGGAATAAAAAGATGTATTCCTTTTCACTTAGAGAATATTTGACACTTGGGCTACTAACATTTTTTGTGAGAAATGGAACATACCTTTGATGCTTTTCAAGTTAAAAAGCACTGAAATTAAAGAAGATACTCCTGTGGTCCTCACATTCAAAAGGTGTCAGTATGGAATGTTGGAGATTCCTCGCTAAAGTCCAAGATAAAAGGAATTCTCTATCATGCATCATTTCTTAGTGTCTCTGCGCTCCTTTGCAAACATTAAAAAGTCAACTAATGAAAGAATACCACATTTCATCTCACCCGCCTCTTTATCAGAACAGATTGCTTGAAGACAAACAAGTTTTTGATAACAAATTTATATCGTTCTTCAACATTCAAAATCTCTGTCTCTAAACATCTTAGAAACTATCTCGAACTTGAAGATTCGAAAAATATAAAGAGAAGAGAAATTGAAGAGCTGTCAGGATATGAAGTTTGCAACGGCCAATTCCAAGAGCTTCAACTATAAATAGTTTACTGGAGCATACATTCAAACATGGTGAATCACCTCAAATTTCTTAAAGGGTTGAAACTTTGTTCATTTACTCCCATCTTCAAGAAATTCCAATTCAAGTAGTCAACAAACATTCATTGTTCAAATCAATTTGTAATAGAGAGAGAAATATCACCTTAAGAAGAGCGTGATCATGGAGGCTCATGCCTATAACTATGATGAGCTGATAGGCACCTTGCTGACTCAAGAAATGAGCTTGAGGAAATACATTGATGACTCCAAAAGGAGTAAAGGAAAGGAAAGAGAGGGTAAAGCCATTATCCTAAAAGTTGATTCCTCTTATGAATTTTCACAAGCTGCAATTCTAATGAGCAAATGACCGTTCTAAATAGGAGTTTCAAATGCTTCATGAAGAAGGATGGGAAGTTCAACAAGAAGAAGCTTCCTGTCAAAATCAAGTCAACTCAGCACCGGTGAGGAGCTGAGGAAGGACCACTCAAGAAGGAACACAATAAAGATATCAAATGCTTTGGCTATGGTGAGAAAGGCCATATCTAGTCGAGTTATCCAAAGACCAAGAAGAATAGATATAAGAAGAGGTTTGCAAAGAAGAATAAGGCACTTGCTGCCACCTGGAGCAATTCAAAAGAATCATCGTCATCATATGAAGAAGCAACTGATTCCGCCAACCTCTGCTTGATGGCCATTGAGAATGAAAGGGGTGAGGGCTCAACATCTACCTCAGGTAGAAGTCAAACAGCTGCTGACTCTGATGTTGAGCGCAATAAAGGGAAAGCTCCTGAAACTAAGGTACATTCTGAAATCCCTTTATCAATAGAAGAGTTCACCCAAGAACTCTTTGATGTCATGAAACTAACTTATAAGTTGATGAAAAACATCACAGAGCTAGTGAGGAGAAGTGAAGATCATGAAGATACTATTGCTTCCTTATCTCTTGAAATTTGCTTTCTTCAAGAAAAAGCTGAGTATCAGGTTTGTTATGTTAGTAAGCTCACTAAGCAATTAGATGAGTTGGCTGCTGAGATAAGAACTTTAAAGAAGGAATAAGTTCCTCCTCTAGTCAACAATCTGACTCTGAATAACCAAACTCGTAATTCTAAGAGGAAGAATTCCTCTAAAAAGAAGAAAGTGAGCCAACCCAAAGTAAAAATGGTGTGCAGTTTTTATGGAAAAGCTAGACATGCTACAATTCTGTATAGATATAAAAATGGTTATTACAATGAGTATGATTGGAGTAACATAAGCATTGCTAACAAAGGAAGACCCAGCTTGAGAGCATGGGTACCTAAGAAAACGTAACTTTTTTACAGGTGAGCCTTAGATCCACTAATGACTCTAGAATATGGTATTTTTGTTAGTCCATAAATGGGAACTTAACAACAGTAGAGGGGGGTGAATGCTAAATCTTGGTTACTTTTAAATTTGTAAAGTTTAATTACCAAGATTGATTTTTATATGCATGCCGAGTGCGATATAAAAACTTATAAACTACTCAGCACTGCTAGCATAGTTTATCTTCAATCTTTAGCTGAGTAAGACTACTCAACATAGATCGGATAACAAGCTGATAATGAATGAGAGAGAGATGAATGAGCTGATCACTGATCAAGCTTAATGCTAAAAGTTAGAATGTCAACACCTGAGATTTATCCTGGTTTAGCCCCTAACATACCTCCAGTCCCCAGATACCATCTCTAAGCTTTAATCCACTAGTGATTTCTTCCTTCAACAGGGGGAGAAGCCTTTACAACATGTAGAAACTATTACAGAAAGTACCCTCTTTTCTAAGCACTACTCAACTTAGTTTGGGTACTCTTCCCAAACTGACACTTAGATTAATTTAAGAATGTGAATAGGATTCAACTTATAGAAACATTGAATCCTTACAATGTTAATCTATGTAATTTCTCTCTATTATAAAAAAATATGACTTTGATGTTTGCTGATTACTATGGTGGAATTTCTTTGGAAGCTAGAGTAATTTGGTTAGCGATTTAGCTCTTAAGAAATTCTCGGTGTTTCACCAAGTTTGAACGTCTGCTCCAGTCTTGAATTTATACTTTGAAGCTCTGCAAAATAGCCTTTGCAAACTTTATGACATTACTAATCTTCAATTTCTCATCTCTTTAAATCTTTCAAATCTTCCCGTTGGAGACTGATTCCAGGTCATTTAGAGATAGAATTTGAACATTGAGGCGTGATAAAATCCATTGACAAATTCTCATTTATCTTCAAGCAATCTAGATCTAAGAGAGATGCGCTATAATGCAACGTGGAGTCTTCTCATTGGATGGCCTCGCTGACATTGGCAGAAACGCGCGGACACACTTAAGATACGGTAAATAACAGAAAATTCCTTTAACTTAGATTATAGCGAGGAATCATTGACATACCATACTGACACTTTTTGGCACTATGAGGACCACATGAATCTTCGTTAATTTTAGCGCCTTTTCTCCTAAAAAGCACTTGAAGATTATTCCATTCCTTCATAGATGAAGTTAGTAGCACATGTGCCATTAAGTCTCTACGTGTCAAGAAACATGCTTTTAATTAAATAAAAGAAGGACTCAGCATGAGCTGAGTGAAGTAATCCTAAATTACGTAGTACTCAGCATAGACTCATCTTTTCCTACTCTAAGTCATAACTTAATTAACCATCCAACAGAACTGAGTTATTCTCCCTTGAATAAACTCAAGTGAGCTTTATTAATTAAGAGTCTACTTAGTACTCAATTAATTTCACTATCCTAGATAATTTGCTAATTCCAAAACTACTCAATATTGTGAAGTACTATTAACTTGGGTTCTACAATTTTAATAGCGGATGCTCAAGGTATATGACGGGAGATGAAAGTTAGTTCATCTCATTAGAGCGTAAAAGAAATGGAAGTGTCCATTTTGGAGATAACCAAAAAGGGAAGATTGTGAGTTGTGGTACTGGTGGTGTCTCTCATTTAATTGAAGAGGTTTCTTTGGTCAAAGGACTCAAGTTCAACTTGCTTAGTGTAGCCCAGCTTTGTAACAAAGGCAGGAAGGTTACATTCGACTCAGTAGGTTGCTTAGTTATTGATTGTAAGACTGATAATACTATACTCTTTGCTCCTAGATTCAATAATGTGTATATGATTGATTTATCCCCTGGCTCCACTAATGTGTGTCTTGTATCTAAGGAGGATAATTTGTGGCATTTACACATGAGGTTGGGTCATATAAATATGAACATTCTATCCAAACTGGCCAAAAAGCAATTAGTTGTGGGATTACCTAGCATCAACTTTGAAAAGGATAAATTTTGCTCAGCTTGCCAACTAGGTAAGCAAGTTAAGAAATCATTTAGGTCAATTAATCATGTAGTAACTAAGTAACCTTTGGAGCTTCTCCACATGGATCTGTTTGGCCCAATTCAGCCTATGAGCTTGGGTGGAAAGAGATTTTCATTGGTGGCTATGGATGAATTCCCAAGATTCACTTGGTGTAATCTTGCTAAGTAGCAAACATGAAACATATGAATCTTTTATCAAGCTCAATAATCGGATAATGAACGAAATAGTAACTAAAATCAGTAGAATCCGAAGTGATCACGGACATGAATTTGAGAACTTTCATTTCAAAGAATTCTGTTCAGCACATGGCATTGACCACAACTTCTCTTCTCCTTATACTCCTCAACAAAATGGGGTTGTAGAAAGGAAGAATAAACCATAGTTGAAATTGCATGATCCATGTTAAGTGATAACAATCTACTAAAGTACTTTTAGGGAGAAGTTGTTAATATAACCTGCTAAATCTTGAATCGAGTTTTAATTCACCCAATTCTTTAGAATACAACTTATGAGCTTTGGCGAGGGTGCAAACCTACATTTAGTCATCTCAGATCATTTGGTTGTAAGTGTTTTGTTCCTAACACCAATGAGAAATTTGGTAAGTTTGATCCTAAATCTGATGAAGGTATCTTTCTGGGATACTTAACTAATAGCAGGGCATATAGAATATATGTCAAGCATACCGGCTATGAGCGGACGACACGTAGCGATGGGCTGAGAGAGCGTGAAAGGAGAGGCGCGGTCCACCGGTGTGTTTAAAAGGTGCACCGAGTTGGGGACCCGAGAAGATTTGGATAGAGAGAAAGCGAAAACATTTTTTTAGATTGGTTAAACCCGAATCCTCCGTCTCTTAGTGTGGAGTCGCCACCTGGATTATCTCTTTCCAGGAATTAGAGTCCTGTGAGGCTTAACGTCCGGGGGAAGGCCCACTAAGACATAGAGATTCAGGTCTGGGATAAGTTGCTTATTTATTATTAGATCACATTATATTACATCTATAGAAAACCGTATTTCTTAATTGTGCATATTCGCACATAAGTCATTTTCGAGTTATATGCATGATTTAACGTATGCACGGAAAGTAGTAAATCCATACACAAAGCGGAAAATAAACTCGGAAAAGTAAAGATTAAAGGTTACATAACCTCGGGGATGCAACCGCCCGCCTAATCTATTAATTACATTTCCCAAAAATAATATTTGCAATACCCAAAGGAAAATAAAATCCTAGGCACACATCCAACCTGCATCCATAAAGGCTAGCATGATATATGGTACAATATTTGCATGTATGTTCGATTTGGCTTTAGCGAGGCCCGTGTGGCCTAATTAAAACATTGATGATTAAAAGTTATTGCTTAGAAATGAAACGATTCATTTTAATTGTAAATATGTTGATTGTTTTAATGAAAGTGCTCACATGGCAAGAGGTGAGGTATATTATCTAGGAATAATTTTTGTTTCCTTCATGGGGGTATTCTAGCATGTATCTCTAATAAGTAAATAAAATATAAACAAGAGATAAAGAAGAATATGAAAGAAGAATACAATAAGCACGAGATTAGCATTAAGTATGAATCCATTTCGGCGTATCCATTTGATCCCCGGGAGCGTTCGTCGTTTGTTTTTATAATTGTGTTTATGTGGAAAAATAAATTTTTATTCATCCAAAAGATAATTAGACTCGGGCACTAAATTTGTTTTAGGCCTGAGAATATCTGAGGATTTTTGTGGAAAAAGATGGAAGAAAAATGAGTTGAAAATAATAAAATTTGGGATCCAAACTTGTTTTGGATTCAAATATAATCAAAGAAACATTAAAAGAAATGTAGAAAAAGTCATAATTATTTCTCTTGAAAAATATTATTTTTTTGTGTAAAAATTTCTCCATCGTTTTCGAGAGAAAACTATATTTTTGTGAATTTTTTCTGATCTTGAATACTAAAAACTCCGCGAATATTTATAGGCACCTGAAAAATCCAAAAGGAAACAAATTCCGGTGAGGCTCGCCGGAAATTCTGGCAAGGCTCGCCAGATTCCGGCGAGCCTCACCGAATTCTAGCGAGCCTCGCCAAAAATTCCAGCAAGGCTTGCCGAATTTTGGTGAGTGATTCCCGATTTATTTTTTATTATGTTTTTAAAATTTTTAATTTTATAAAAATATAATTAAATTAATTATTACCAAGATCTATTTTTTTAAGTCTTGAAAAAAATAATTTAAGTCCTTAAAATAAGTTGGCAACGAGGAACATTCCCATTCAGAGATTTTCGGATAATAAAAAATCATGTGATTCGAGGATAAAAATCTTGAAAAGCCGTCATCATTGAACGCGCGAGCTACAAATCCCGTGCTCATAGCTGCCCCTTGTGTGATCATCGCTGGTTGTATAACCAACATGATCACACGAAATGGAGTGGGGGGATTGAGAATATACCAGACTGGTGCGGTTGGTGACATCTTTATCCCCGATTGGTGATGACGTGGGCCTTCCTTTCTAGCACCGTGTCCTTACAGGATTGTCCATTTCTTTCTTCAGAATCCCTTGGTGTTTGATGCCCCTTGCGGACAGGTAGACCGTTTCTTTCTACGCCGTCCCTATTATAGTAGGCAGTCGTTTCCTTCTTCGGTTGCAATTATCATGTGCCCCTTGGAATGATTGGAGATAGGTGCCCGAATTTGTTTCAAAGTCAAACTTGAATTTCCTTAGTAGTCTATTGACTTGTTTCCTATGACAAATCGGAGGAAAGTATATTGTTAATACACTTTATGATGAATGTTTTAATTATTTGATTGAGTTTATGCGAAGCAAAAATTTTTACCCTTCAATCAAAAATTAAAACATGATGAACAAATGAGTTTAATGAAAATTCGAGGATGCCCTGAAGATTGCTTCATTGTTTTAGAAGGCTTTTGTGATGTTGCAATGTTCACTTTAGGCTTGAGCGGGCCATCGTCCTTTTTGGTGTTTCCTCAAGTGGAGGTGAAGTTTACTAGGATAGTGTTTCCACGTTTTGGCATCGTCTTTACCTGTAAATGATGTGATGCGAACGCAATGTATGCATGATTTTATGCATGTACAGTATTTATCACATGATGTATGTTTATCTGTTGTAGGTGTTGTGGGCTTTGTTTATTGAAGAGCCTTCTCTTGTACTGGTGCATAGTTACCCCTAGGATTTGTCTCGTTGGGGATTCCATGGATGACTTCCTCAAAGCAACGACCATGGGTTCATTGTATCATATTCGAGTTCAGAGCTTGGATCTAGTTTGAACTCGGGTTGGGTAGGCGATGATCGCTTGGAAGCTATTTGCTTGAATTGTTGGAGGTATATAATGCCGCTTATCATTCCTAGGGGGAGATGATGAACTTGAAATTTCTTTGGTTTTAATTTCTGCATAAATCTCCCTTGTGGGTTTTCAATTTATCGAACCTTGTCTTAATTTTTGCCTAGACCACCCTTTCAAGTTTTCAATCTAGCAGACTCTTCTTTGTTTTACTTTTTCATTTTTTGGATGTTTTACTTGCGATAATCTACCATTGGCATGGAAGCAATCAAAATAAGCATATGCATAAAGCTTTAGCAAAAATGACAATTCATTGATGAACTTAATAGGGGTATAAATGTTTCAAATGATTTGACTCGTGCCATTGATTAGCCCTCTCAGGTTTTCTAACCAATGTGGTTCTCTCGATGTCCTAAGTTTTGCATGAGCTACCCTTTTCGAGTTTTCAACTAAGTGGACTATTCTTTTTCTATTTTGAAAATAAGCCCTAATTTTTGCTCAACTAATCAAGTGTTAATTGACAGGCTAATAACAAATTTATTTTGTTTGTTGGAATTGCTTTTTATCAATTTATTTCTTTCACCTATGCGTGATAGCAATTGTGTAAGACTTGGTTGATTAGGTAGATCGGCTACCGTCCATATCCACGACTTCAATTGTTATTTGTCTCATTCAGCGTTTCTAATCGATTGGTTGGTGCTCACGTCGCTTTGCTGGCTTGAGGTGTATGTGATGATGGGTCTTGTTTATCAACGTTTCCTTTTAAGTTCAATTGTTCTCCAACGATGGGTGGTATGTCGGAGATTAGATTTGATAGCTTAATTCATCGATGGTGAATGGTTTTCGTTCAATGATGTTTCCTCCTCAATGTAATGACTAGCCCATAAGTGTTGGTGATATGTGTGATGGAGTTGTTGACGTGTTCAATGATTTGACTCCTTCTTTATGTTCTTCAATGTTGTGCAGGTTGTTTTACCTCAACTTGCCATGTTAATATTTTGGCCTTATTCTAGCTTCAATCATTTTGATCTTTGCATGCTTCATTCCTTTGATTGACTGATTTAATAGTCAATGGATGTTTCGTGTCTTGAGATCTTTATGTTGATCTTTCATCTTTGGCGAGATAAATGCTATCATGCGTTGTCTAAGTACATTAGTCTATCTCTCACTTTTTCTCAAGAGTCAAATCATTTGAATTTATTGTAACTTTGGGGAATCCATTTATACCCAAATTAACTTCATGATATGATGTGTTACATGTGCTAAAAACATTATGTATATGTTTATCAATAGAATATCAAGAAAATAAACAAAGTTCAATTTATTCAAAAATTCAAAAGCCCCGTGGGAAAAGTAGCTAAAAGCTAATTTATTACATCATCAATCATGGGTTCTTCTAGCACCCCTTAGATGTGTCAATGGATTCAAAATGCTCCATCCTATCCGCCTTCTCAAACACTTCTTGATAGCTCGAAAAGATGTCTGACCCAAACTTCTTCCTATATGATTGCAGTGCACTGTCTAGAAGCTTGGTTATCATTTTCGGTAGACTTAAGTGAGCCCGAAGCCTGACCTATGTGGCCATCCAATGTGCGTAGTAGGATTTGAAGCTCTCACCCTGCTCTTGCCTTATAACCTCCAGATGTTGCATTGTGGTTTTCATTTGAAAGTTGAAACCATAATGCCCCATCATAGCCTGAGCAAGGCTATTCCAATCAATAACTATATCCAGCAAAAGGTAGCTGTACCATTCATTGACTAGGTGGCCTAAGGTGATGATAAAGAGCTTAGCCATCATCTATTCACTAACCCTTAATGCCCTCATCACCGTCTGATAATGAGTTAAGTGAGCACGCAGGTCGCCAGATCCCACATATTTTTCAAACTGCAACATTGCAAAGTTTGGGGGCAAGCTGTCTTCATCCCCAATCATCAGTTGCGCAGGGTATGTGTTCATTAGATGACCACCATGAGTGGCCAAGAACTCTTTCCACAATTCTTCCATGCCTGGTTGTTGGAGGATGGTGTTCCCAGTGTTTGGATAAAAACCATATTACCCCTAAGGATATGCCAGAAAATTCGGTAGTCGAGGTGTTTGGAAATTTGAAGCAAGCAATGTACCCCAACTAGGAACAGGCTTTTGGGTCATTCCTTGGTAGAAAGGCCCTAGTGCGAATGTTAGTTGCCCAAGTTATCCTAGGATAGATTGGTTCTGGTTCAGCTGTCTTTGTCCTACCCCGAACTGATAAAAGGCAGTGGGAGCTGGGTGCACCATATGAGAGGTGGAAGGTCCCCTAATTTTAGGCCAGCTAATTGGACCACCATTGTTAAGGGTGACCTCCGGGCTGGACGCAACATTCTGAGCTCTCCCAGTGTGTTGGCAAATAAGAGATGCTAGTTGTTCGTTGTTAGAAAAGGCATTCAAGGCAGCTGCAATCTCGATGCTCATCGATGACTAACATGTCTGTTGAGAGTTTTATCCAGTAAGGATAGGGTGATCCTCCCTTGCTCATTCTTCTTGTGGTTTGGCCATGATAGACGTGAGTTGAACTGAATCTGAGTTTAAACCCAAGTCCTCACTTGAATCAGTGTAAGGAATCCCCTCCAGATTGGCCATGATTGAAGAAACATGGACCAAGCGATGAGCATGCCTTTTCCAAGCTAAGATACACAAGCAGAGGATCAGACTGTGCATGTAAGATTCATGATATGATTCATGATGTGGGAAATGCGTAGGATTTTTAATGTTATAGCCGCATTCACAAGGGGTTAGCATGCCATGACGTGAAATAACATATATGTCAATCCATTTGAAACAAACAGGTTAGTCATTAGGTAAAGATGAAAATAAGTGGAAATGAAAATCCAACATTTGGGGTTGGATTTGAGATTTATACGATGTATGTGTGACATCGTAATATGAGTGGTGTAAGTGAGATGACTAAGTTACCCATATGGTAATAAGTCAAAATTTGGAGATTTATACTGTGAGTATAGATCTCATGGAATGAGGAGGTCAAATTGATTTCGGGTAAACAGTGCGACACACCCTAATGAAACGAAAACAACTACCATATGTAGCTATCTAATGAATGATTTGGTTATTTTTACCCAATTAGGGTAGAGTTTTGGATGCTTGTGTGGTAATCGCTATTTGAAGGTATATGGTGATAGATGAATCTTTACCCCGTGTGGGTGGATGGTTCGGGTATTAAGCATATACCCTTAAAGATTTTTTTAGGTAAGATTTTTGGAATAAGTTCGCCCCGTGTGGGCTTAGGTTCGAATGTCAGCAGGGACATAACACGATGTGGGAAAAAATATGATTTGGGTATGTATTTGCCCTATTTGGGCCATATGGTATGTGTGATTTCCCTGTGTGGCCTGTGAGTTGGACATCAAGTAGACATCTCAAAGATGATATGTGGGATATATTATTTCCTATTGTGGGCTAAGTGTCGGATGTCAAGTGGACATCACGCAGTAAAGGAAAGGTATGTTCGGCCTGTACGGGCTAATAGCTGGATGTCAAGTGGACATCTCGCTGAAAAGGGGTAAGTGATGTTTCATGATTTTAATTGGTTTCATGTGGTGCTAGGGTGATACGATCTCGAGTGTCAAATAATCCTAAATATGACGATGAGAAGATGTTAAGTTACATCATATTAACATTATGAGTGTGTGTGTCTAAATGTCTGCACTAAGATTCGTGGTTAGCATGACATTTGTACAGTAATAAGTACGTAGCACAAAGCTTGCAATGTCCAAACTTCCAACCATACAACTCCCACGCATAGGGTTTTTGGCTAGTCTCTATCTTAAGTTTGGTTCATCTTAGTACCATGAAGATACTAAGGAGCGCACCTGTAAGAAAAATATAATGCATGGTCGTTTGTTGGGTAACACCCTTGGGAAAATGCCTATGATTTATTTACATGTGGTTTGTAAATGGGTTGCTGATGTAGAATGTTCTTGTTGCACTAAAATACACTCCAAGCCTCTCCCCAAATGGGTTCTAACAAGGGAGGTACATGCGATGTGGAATCAAGTGCTCCACTCGCTCAAGTACTATCTTTTCTTGGGAAGGTAGATTAGTATAAGAAAAAGCTTCGCGGTAATAGGGGTACCTTAAACTTATGGGCTCATCCCTTCTATTGCAATGTGAAATTCATGAATATGTCATTCTTAAGAGAAAACGGAATAATGTGATCAATAATTTTTGGCATTTATCCAAACTCTAAAACATTTAAAAAATAAGTTTTTAGAAAAAATCCCCAGTGGAGTCGCCACTATGAACGGACGACAAGGAGTGATGGGCCGAGAGCGAGCGAAATGAGAGGCGCGGTCCACCGGGATGTTTAAAAAGTGCATCGAGTCGGGGATCCGAGAAGATTTGGATAGAGATAAAGTAAAAACATTTTTTTAGATCGGTCAAACCCGAATCCGCTGTCTCTTAGTGTGGAGTCGCCACCTGGATTATATATTTCCAGGAATTAGAGTCGTCTGAGGCTTAACATCCAGGGGATGGCCCACTAAGACATAGAGGTTCGGGTTCGTGATAAGTTGCTTATTTCTTATTGGATCACATTATATTACATCTATAGAAAACCGTATTTCTTAATTGGGCATATTCGTACTTAAGTCATTTTCAAGTTATAGGCATGATTTAACGTATGTGCCAAAAGTAGTAAATCCATACACAAAGCGGAAAATAAAAGCGGAAAAATAAAGATTAAAGGTTGCATAACCTCGGGGAATGCAACCGCCTGCCTAATCTATTAATTACATTTCCCAAAAGTAATATTTGCAATACCCAAAGGAAAATAAAATCCTAGGCATACATCTAACTTGCATCCACGAAGGTTAGCATGATATATGGTACAATATTTGCATGTATGTTTGATTTGGCTTTAGCGAGGCTCGTGTGGCCTAATTAAAACATTGACGATTAAAAGTTACTGTTTAGAAATGAAATGATTCATTTTAATTGCAAATATGTTGATCGTTTTATTGAAAGTGTTCGCATGGCAAGAGGTGAGGTTTGTTATCCAGGAATAATATTTGTTCCCCTCGTGGGGGTATTCTAGCATATATCACCAATAAATAAATAAAATAGAAACAAGAGATGAAGAGAATTGTTACAACAACAGAATATTAGTGAAATATTTTCCTAGGTCCAAATATGAAATTGAAACAAAGAAAAATACAATAAACACGAGATTAGTTGTTCTAGGAACTCAAAGTCTTACCCTTTAGGTATGAATCCACTTCGGCGTATCCGTTTGATCCTTGGGAGCGTACCTCGTTCGTTTTTGTAATTATGTTTACGTGGAAAAATAAATGTTTATTTATCCAAAAGATAATTAGACTCGGGCACTAAATTTATTTTAGGCCCGAGAATATCTGAGGAATTTTGTGGAAAAAGATGGAAGAAAAATGAGTAGAAAATAATAAAATTCAGGATCCAAATGTGTGTTGGATCTGAATATAATCAAAGAAACTTTAAAAGGAATGTAGAAAAAGTCAGAATTAATTCTCTTGAAAAATATTATTTTTTGTATAAAAATTTCTCCGTCGTTGTCGAGAGAAAACTATATTTTTGTGAATTTTTTCTGGTCCCCAATACTGAAAATTTCGAGAATATTTATACGCAAAAAAACCCGAAAAATCCAAAAGGAAACAAATTCAGGCGAGCCTCGCCAAAGTTCTGGCGAGCCTCACCAGAACTTCTGGCGAGGCACGCTCTTTTTCAGAGACGCATTCTAGCGAGCCTTGCCAGAAATTCTGGCCACCTAGAAATTCCGGCAAGCCTGGCTAGAAATTTCGACCAGGCTTTCTGGATTCCGGTGAGTGATTCCTGATTTATTTTTTATTATTTTTTTTAAAAGTTTTAATTTTATAAAACTATAAATAAATTAATTATTACCAAAATCTAATTTTTTAAGTCTTAAAAAAATAATTTAAGTCCTTAAAATATATTGGCGACGAGGAACATTCCCATTCAGAGATTTTCGGATAATCGAAAATCGCGTGATTCGAGGATAAAAATCCCGAAAAGCCGTCATCATTGAACGCGCGAGCTGGTAAAAAATCCCGTGCTCACACCGACCTATTAGAGGAGTCTATGCGTGTGGATTTCGATGAAACTAACATTGCAGATAGATGTCCATCTGACGAAGATGAAGGAGTAACCCATCAAGCAAACCAACTCAGTATGCCACTCTCTGTGTTACCCAACCCAGCACAAGAACCTAAAGCTGAGGAAGTCAAGGAAGACGATGAACTCTCTATCAACTTCAACGATGGCGAAGATCAACCTCCACCTTAGCAACCCATTGTAGATCCTCCAGTTGTTGATCCAAGTCTACCAAGGGAGATTAGGACGCATTACAGCCATTTGCTCGATAGTATAGTTCATGATGTCCATGATCCGGTGATGACAAGAGGTCAGCTCAACAGGATGCTGAGTCATCCAATATTCATCTCATTGATTGAACCCAAGAAGTTCAAAGATGTAGAAGGAGATGATTATTAGATGACCGCAATGCACGAGGAGCTGGATCAGTTCAAGCGCAATGATGTTTGGGATCTAGTTCCTAAGCCTAAAGGGAAATCAATTATCGGTACCAATTGGGTTTTCAAAAATAAGCTTAACGAAGATGGCTTTGTTGTCAGGAACAAGGTTAGACTTGTTGAGTAAGGCTACAATCAGCAAGAAGGCATCGATTGTGGTGAGACTTATACTCCTGTAGCCAGGCTTAAAGCTATTCAAATCCTATGTACTTTTCCCATCTCATATGAACTTCAAATTGTTTCAAATGGATGATAAAAGAGCATTCCTAAATGGATTCATTCAAGAAGAAGTTTATGTTCGCCAGCCTCATAGCTTTGAAGATCCGAAGAATCCTGAGCATGTCTTCAAACTAAAGAAAACTCTTTACAGATTAAAGCAAGCTCCCAGAGCTTGGTATGAGAGGTTGACCAATTTCTTTATCAATAAAGGCTATGAAAGAAGAAAAGTAGATACAACTCTGTTTATCAGGTGAAAGAAAGAAGATGTGTTTCTTGTCCAAATATATGTGGATGATATCATATTTGGAGTAACTAATGAGAAGCTGTGCAAGGAATTCAGCAAGTAAATAAAAAGTGAGTTTGAAATGTTTATGATGGGAGAGCTTAATTATTTCCTCAATCTTCAAATTAAGTAGACTGAAGATGGAATCTTTATTAGTCATGCTTAGTATGCTAAAGAAGTCTTGAAGAAGTTTGACATGGAGCATTCGAAGCCAATGTCCACTCCCATGGCCACTGATACTAGCTTAAGTAAAGATGAAGCTAGAAAACCTGTACACAACAAGTTCTATAGAGGAATCATAGGCTCTCTTCTTTATTTTACAACTAGTAAGCCAAACACACAATATGTTGTGTGCTACTGTGCTCGTTATCAAGCTGATCCCAAAGAATCTCATTTAGCAACAATGAAGAGAATTCTCAGATACTTGCAAGGCTCTATTAAAGCAGGTCTATGGTATCTAACAACATTAATTTCACTCCAAGAGGATTCACGGATGCTGACTATGGAAGACACAAGCGTAATAGGAAAAGCACCATAGGAGGATGCCATTTCCTTGGAGAATGCTTAGTCTCAGGGTATAGCAAGAAGCAAACTTCTATTGCGTTGAGTACAACTCTTGAGTACATGGAAGCAGGAAGTTACATAGGACAATTGCTATGGATCAAGCAGCAACTGGAAGATTATGGCATAAAGTCAAAGTGTCTCGAAGTTATGTGTGATAACAAGAGCGTAATTAACCTATCCAAGAATCCAGTTCAGCATGGTAGGATGAAGCATGTCAACATTAGACATCAATTCATTAGAGATCATGTGCTAAGGGGAGATGTCAAGCTAGAGTATGGTCCTTCAGAGGAACAACGAGCTGACATATTCACCAAACCATTTCCAAAGGAGCAGTTCAATGTCCAAAGGTAGCTTATTGGTATGGAGAACCCATGTGAAGAAGAAGAAAATAGAAATTTGGCAAGTGTTGAAGATCAAACCTTATTTTAGCTAGGAGATGATACGTATTTAAATCTATCTAAAATTTAAAGTAATAGCGTGAGATTCAGTTTCATGGTTAAAATAAAAAATGTTTTCAAAATGACGTCCTTTTGAATTGGAATCATTTTCTACTAAACTCACCATTTCACTAATGCAGTTAATCAAGTGTTAATCTCAGTGTTAATTCTCATCTTGAGCTGAGGAAGCACCACATATCTCAGAGAGATCAAACTGTCTATAAAAGGCTGAAGATGTTGAAGAGAGAGTCTACTTACATACTTGAATTCTAATTGATTTCCAAAGCTTGAGAACCCTAATCTCTTTTCTTCTCAAAAGTCCTTTTTCTCTCTCAAATGGCGATAACCAAAACCACTTTCAGACTCCAATCAACCTCCAAGAGAAGCCTTTTTGTAAATGCTAAAGGAAAGATGGAGAAAATCACTTTCCTAGAGGGAACTTTATTCTCCTAGGTGGACTGGGTAAATAACTTGGAATTTGGCCCAGTATATGGTGTTGATTATGAGATTCTCTTGAAAAATTGCATCATAAACCAGCAAAATCTCAACCAATTTGTGCAATTAGAGGGACAGGCAATCACATGTCTCATTAGGGCTTTCTACTTCAGTCTCTACATAATCTAGGGCTTCAACGACATCCTTTTGGTGGAGATTGATGGAAATTCCTATCTCATCTGCTTGAGATTAATCACGAGCATCTTCATCATGCCTCAAAAAGGCACTCAGCTCAAAAAGATAGGTGATGAAGATACCATTATCATCCCATAAGATTGGGAACTCCCATCCAACTATATCTCAGGGGAGATTTCCACCTCAAGCATGAGCTAGATAGCAAGAGCTTGCAATGAGATGGTGGTGAAGCTGCTATTGCCCAAGAAAGGCTTTGTGACTAGCTGCACCTACTTCGAGAGGTGTGTGGTCTACCATATGGTAGAGGGTAAAAGGCTTAATTGGGTTGTTGTGATTCTTCACCACCTAATTAAGTTGACTACTTTCTACCACTATGGTTACCTCATCATCACCTTGATGAAGGCAGTGAAAGTAGATATTCCTGCTTATCTTGGAGGGTTTGGAGATACGGTGCTAGTGGTGAAGAAAAATCTAGATCTATCTCACTTCACCAAGCTATATCATGACCAAGTGCATACTAGGTACAATAAAGAACAAGTAAAATGAAAGCTTAAGTGCGTACAATCAGTATTGCTAATAGACATGCCCAAGGAGGGAGAATATGGTTTCATGCTTGACTTTGAGGGAGGTAGTGAAGACAATAGCAACAATGTGCCATTGGTAGTGAAGTTGGAGTAAATCAGCGCCTCTACATCCTCTCCAAAGGCCAGAGTAGGCACTTTTAAGGCTAGGAAGAAGAGTCCCTCAAAACCAAGGGTAGGAGATACGCCATCCTACCCCCCAGCAACACATAAGGTAGATGAAGGCCAAAACTCACGCTTGGAGGGAAGCTGAGGTGAAATAGCATGAAGAAGAGTAGGAAGATGTTGTGGAGGCAGAGGAAACTCTACACCAAAGAAATGGTAAACTTTGTTGTATCAGAAGATATTGAAGAGCTGGGTGATTCAAAGAATTAAAGGATGAGGACACAACTAGTCCTGGCATTGCTGCTGCAGTTCAAGAAGCCTTCAATAAAGTTAAGGGTACTCAACGCAAGCGCTCTGTCACCAACCGCCCACTTCAGAAAAACATTCAAGTGGTGAGCAGCGACGAGGATGTTGGAGGAACCCTACCCCTTCATCAGGAAGAGTGTGATCTTCCTGATCCTAACATCCCCACACCCACTTTCACTCAAACTAAGGAAATTCCCACTTAATTTGAGATACTCCTGTAGTTACTAAAATTCTTTCTTCTCCTATAAATCTTAAACCTTCTAACTCTATTAATTCCATAGTGACTATACCCCCTTCTCAAGTAAATGTTCCTTCCTCTTCTTCTCTTGTCCATACCCAAGGTTCCTTTTCTCCCAATACTTCCCCAAATAATAACCAAAATTCTAATTATTCTCTTCCTTAAACACAAATAATTCTTTCCCTTGTAAAATCTAAAACCATCCCTTCTTCTTCAACTATATAAATTCCTAAGCCTACCATTTAAACCCATCCTCAACCCCCTTTATTCCTCTAACTAAGGAAGGTCCTAATGCTGAGAATTCCGCTCAGTTTAGAGAAGCAAGTGGTCATGATAGCGAGGAAAATTTTAAAGCTAGTGAAGTACTTAAACCCATCAGCAAGCTAGTCGAAGAGGACGATGCATCCATCTTGGCTCAGATTAGAGGGTTGGCTAGGAAGAAATTCCCAACTCTCAAGACTGATGTTGAGTTGGATCAACTAGTTAGCAACTTTCTACTAACTCAAGAATTGACGGGCTTGCCTTCCAAACCCAAGGCAAAGCTGCTTGAAAATAGATGACCATTCAGGCTTGCCCTCTGACTCTCTCTACTTTGAGGTGTTTGAGAAGATTCCAGGTAGTTTATATGTGATTCGAAATCACTTGTCAAAAGAGAGTGCTAAGAGTTTGGTTGACAAGATAGATATGATCTTAGCTGGTTTGTCGAATTCTGTAGCCCAGCTTGGGGTAGCAGTTACTTCTATCCCCACGTTTACGACACTTACTAACGCAATAGCAGGAAAGGTAAATGGTAGCGTAGACGTTGCAGCTGAGCCGTTGAGTAGTTTGAGCTCCACACTAGAAACTCAAACTACACAATTCCACAAATTTAGTGAAGAGCAAGCTAAAATAAAAAGGTGCACAAACAAGAAGATCGACTCCATGCTCAAGGAAGTGGAAACCATAAAGGATATAGGGCACAACATGACAAAGGTCTTAAAGTCCATGTCCAAGTTCTTAATGAATCAAGATGGCAAAATTGATTAACTGATAAAGTCTATCAATGAGGTGTCAAAGAAAGATGACAAGTAGCCTATGTTAAATGTTGATTCTCTCTCCTCAAAGATAGATTCAGTATGCAAGGAGATCAACACCAACAAGAATGAAAAAGTTTCAAGTGCACGAAAGTTTCTATTGGGTCCAATGGCCTTTCTATCCACTCCAAGATGAATGTTCTCAAGACCAAGCTCGAAGATCTTCAGAGAAATGTTGGATAGCTGGTAACAAATGGAGTCTATGATGCGAAGGATTTAGACTACACTACAAAGTGTATGTCCTTCATCTACGCTAAGATCTTGGACATGGAAGTAAAACTAAAGATTACGTTATCTAATTCAGACTTCAGAGCCCTGCTATAGTACTTTCAACAGTTCGCATGCTAAGGTCTTGACCAAATAGCTCATCTCTCCAAGTGCCATCATCTTCTCCTCAACAAGTTGCATGATCAAGAGTTTCTCACTAATAAGGGTAAGGAGATGCTGGAATAATAGGTTTTCCCACTCATTGTTGGAAAGCAGGAGGACTTCTAAGCTGCCTTAAACTCATTCAATGTCTACCTAGAACTAATTTTGAAGGGATAAATATCAATTGGGGAGAAGGTAGCTGAAGCCGCCTTTAGGACTGCTAATTTGAATAAGGGATCTCTTCAGAAGCGTCCTAGATAACAACCTCAATAGCAATAGCAACAATAGCAAAAACCATCATTTGATCATCATCCTAGACAATCCTCTAAATCTAGAAAATAAACCTATCCAATGTATAAAAATAGACAATAGATAATTGTTGTAATAGAAATTATTTTTGTAATCTTTGCTTAGGACATATATTATGTACTGACTAAGTGTTTCATCAATGAATGACAAATTTCAAGTTTTGTCATACCAAGTTAAGATCTTCTTAACTTTAAATTAATTTTTGTATATGTTATCTCTTCTGTATGGTTGAATATCTGATGCAAGACTACATATGTTGAGACCAATTCAAGTGAAAATATGAAGTAAGACAAAGTCCCAAAATGAGGAAAAATCCTCTAAGGTTGGGGGAGCTGAGTTATTTGTAGAAAATTCACTTAGAATGGGGGAGCTCAAGCTGACTAAGGAAAGTCACTCAGCATGGGAGAGTCTTACATCACTTATCACGTATCTCGATATCTTTAAACTACTTATTTAATTAATCTCTTTACTACTTGGTTTTTTATCTGTCAAAAATACGGGAGATTGTTAAACCCAAGTTAATAGTACTTCACAGTACATAAATGTTTTGGAAATAACAAATTGTTTAGGATAGTGAAATTAATTGAGTACTAACTATACTCTTAATTAATGAAGGTTACTTAAGTTTGTTGTGAGTGGGCGACACGGAGCGGTGGGCCAAGAGCACGCGAAATGAGAGGCACGATCCACTGGGGTGTTTGAAAAAAAAGAAAGCGCTGGGTCGGGACCCGGGAAAAAAGTGGAAAGAGAAAAGGCGAAAAATGTATAAGATCGGTTCGAACCCGAATCAGCCATCTCTTAGTGTGGAGTTGCCACCTGGATGAGCTCTTTCTAGGTATTAGAGTCCTGTGAGGCTTAACGTCCAGGGGACAGCCCACCAAGACACAGAGATTCGGGTCTGGGATAAGTTGTTTATTTCTCATTGGATCACATTAAATTACATCTATAGAAAACCGTTTTCTTTTAATTGCACATATTTGCACTTAAGTCATTTTTTGAGTTAAAATGCATGGTTCACGTATTAGAAAATATAAGCCATTCTCAAAGCGGAATATTAAACCATCCACAAAACGTTAAATAAGTGCGGAAAGTAAAAGGCAGAAAATAAAGATTACAAGGCTTCAAAATTCGGGGGATGCAACCACCCGCTAACCTATTAATTACATTTCCGAAAAATTGAAATTACAATACCCAAAGGAAAATTAAAATCCTAAACATACATCTAATCCTAATCTACCTGCATCCATAAAGATTAGCATAGGGGATAGCATGTATGTTCGATTTTGAATTTAGCGAGGCCCGTGTAGCCTAAAGAAAATCAATCGTGATATTGTGTTTGTTATTTAAATAAAACCATTCATTTTATTAGCACATTAGTTGCTCATTTTAATTAATGAAATTGCTCGCATGGTAAAAAATGAGGTCTGTTATCCGGGAATATATTTTATTCCCTTCGTGGGGGTGTTCTAACATACATCTCCTTTTAATAAATAAAAAGATGAAGAAGAATTACAATAGTTAAAATAAAATAAAAGAAGTGAAAGTCCTAGTGTGAGCGAGCGACACAGAGCGGTGGGCCGAGAGCGCGCGGTTTCATAGGCGCGGTCCACTGGGATGTTTGAAAAAGAAGAAAAGGCATCGGGTCGGGGACCCTGGAGAAAAAAAAGGTTAAAAAGAGAAAAAGGAGAAAAATTTTTAAGATCGGTTCAAACCTGAATCCGTCGTCTCTTAGTGTGGAGTCGCCACCTGGATTAGCTCTTTCCAAGAATTAGAGTCTTGTGAGGCTTAACGTTCGGGGGACGGCCCACCAAGACACAGAGATTCGGGTCTGGGATAAGTTGCTTATTTCTTAAGTGATCATAATATATTACATCTACAAAAATCCGTTTTCTTTTAATTGTGCATATTCGCACTTAGGTCATTTTTGGAGTTAAATGCATGATCCACGTATTGCGAAATAATAAATCATTGACAAAGCGGAAAAATAAACCATCCACAAAATCGTAAGTAAATGCGGAAAGTAAAAGCAAAAAATAGAAATTACAAGGCTTCAAAAATCGGGGGATGCAACCGCCCGCTACCCTATTAATTACTTTTACATTTAAAGAAGAAAAGGCAAGATGTATGTTGTTAATTTAAATAAAAATAGTTCATTTTTATTTACACTTATGTTGGTAAATTTAATTAGTGAAAATGATCGCATGGCAAAATGTGAGGTCTGTTATCCGGGAATATATTTTATTCCCTTCGTGGGGGTATTCTAATACATAAATTAAAAAGAAATAAAAGAAGAAGAAGAGAATTACAACATTTACAATAAAATAAAATAATTCCTAGGTTCACATGTAGAAAGAAATTAAGAAGAAAAGGAGGAGCAAAAAATAAGTAGCTCTAGGAACTCAGAGGCTTTACCCTTTTGGCGTGAATACACTTCGACGTGTCCGTTCGATCCCCGAGAGCGTTCCTCGTTCATTTTTGTTTAATTGAAAAGGTTGATGTAAAAGTCCAAAAATCTTCGTTTAATTCTTGGAGTTTTAGTATAATTTAATGAGAAAAAATAATTGTTTGGTTGGAAAAATAAAGTGTTTAATTATCCAAAAGATAATCAGACTCTGGTTCTAAATTTGTTTTAGACCCGAGGATATTTGAGGATTTAAGAAGAAAAGATAAAAAGATGAAGAAATTCGGGATCCAAAAGTGTTTTTGATCCGAGAAAAAGTTAGAAGAAATTGAGAAATACTGTTTTTTATTTTTTATTCTGAAAGAGATGATTTTTCTCTCTGAATGTTCGGGGCCCCGTGTACTGAAAAAGACCTGACTATTTATAGAAAAAAGAAGTCCCAAAAAATCCAAAGATGGAAAGTTTTTCTGGCGAGGGGCCTCACCGGAGAAAAGGCCTGGCGAGGCCTCGCGGAACTCTTCACGAGTCCTCGCGCGCAAGGCTATCTCGCCTTGCACAAGGTTCGCTCGCGTGTCCGCGAGGCTGCCTCGCTTGCGCGCCGCGAGGGTTCTTTAAGACCCTCGCGCGGAGGCCCCGCGAAGGTGTCATAGGACCCTCGCGGGCAGGCCCCGCGAGGGTCGCTTAGGACCCTCACAGGGAGGCCTCGCGAGGGTTTCATAGGACCCTCGCGGGAAGGCCCCGCAAGGGTTCCATAGGACCCTCATGGGAAGGCCCCACGAGGGTCGCTTAAGACCCTCGTGGGGAGGCCCCGTAAGGTTCCCTCGCATTTCCAAGAGGCTCCCTCGCATGCGCAAGGCTGCCTCGCTTGCTAGCGTGGCTCCCTCGTGTATGTTCGAGGCTGCCCGCTATCGGGATTACGTCTCCTTCATTTTTTTATTAATATTTTATATTTTTATTTATTATTTAATTTAATTTATTATTTTTGGTATTTTATTTTTTTTATTTTTTTTAGTTAATTAATTTCTAAATTAAATTAAATAATTTTGTTATAGACGAGGAGGATTCCAATTCGGATACGTCAGGATACTCGAAAATGTGCGATTCAAGGATAAAATCCCGTAAAAGCCATCATCATCGAATGCGCGAGCTGGTACAAAATCCCGTGCTCATAGCTGCCCCTCGTATGATAATTGTTGGTTGTATAACCAATGTTATCACACGAAAAGAGCGGAGGGATTGAGAGAAAACCTGACCGGTGTAATTGGTGATTTCTTGTTCTCAATTGCTAAAATTGGCCTTCCTTTCTTGCGCTGTTTCTTCATAAGGTTGTCTGTTTCTTTCTTCGGAATCCTCTTGGTGCTTGATACCCCTTTTGTATGGGATGACCGTTTCTTTCTGCGGCATCCCTGTTGTGGTCGGTAACCGTTTCATTCTTCGGTTGAGACTGTTTCATTCTTCAGCTATTGAGATAATCCTTTCCTTCTTCGGTTGTGTTTTGACCTGCTTCCTGTAACAAATCAGAGAAAGATAATGTTAGTACATTTTATGATTAATGTTTTAATTATTTGATTGAGTTTATGCGAAGCAAAATTTTTTTACCCCTTCAATCAAAAATTAAAACATGAGGAATAAATAAGTTTAGATGAAACTCGGGGATGTCCCGAGAACCGCTCCATTGTAGGAGGCTTTTGTTGCAATGTTGACTTTAAGCTTGAGTGGGCCATCGTCTTGCTTGTAGATTCGAGGTGGAGGCATCTTCTTTACTTGTAAATGACATTATGCGAATGTTATGTATGCATGTTTTTATGTATAAACAATATTTATCATATGACGTATGTTCGTCTATTGTAGGCGTCGTGGGCTTCATTCAATGAAGAGCCTTCTCTTGTGCTAGTGCATGGTTGCCCCTATGACTTATCTTGTTAGGGATTCCATGGACGACTCCCTCAAAGCGATGACCATGGGTTCGTTGAATCAGATTCAAGTTCATAGCTTAGATCTGATTTGAGGAAAGTTTGGATGAATCGTCGATCCTGCGTTGTGTTGATGATGATCGCTTGGAGGCCATTTTTCTGAAGTGTTGAAGGTATATGACGTTTCGTACCGTTCCGAAGAGGAGATGATGAATTTGATATTTCTTTGGTTCTAAGTTTTGCATAGATCGCCCTTGCGGGTTTTCAATCTATCGAAACTTGTCTTAATTTTTGCCTGGACCACCCTTTCAGGTTTTCAATCCAGCAGACTTATTTTTCTTTTCTTTTCTTTTCTTTTCTTTTTTTTATTTTTACTTGTGACATTCTACCATTGGCATGCAAGCAATCAAGATAAACATATGCATAAAGATTCAGCAAAAATGACAATTCATTGATGAACTTAACAGGGGTATAAATGTTTCAAATGATTTGACTCCTGCCATCAATTAGCCTTTTCAGGTTTT
>CATIWQ010321607.1:0-15323 GCA_949673415.1 Euphorbia schlechtendalii | reverse complement strand
CCCCCGGATGTTAAGCCTCAAAGGACTCTAATTCCTAGAAAGAGCTAATCCAGGTGGTGACTCCACACTAAGAGCCGGCGGATTCGAGTTTGACCAAATCTAAAAAACATTTTCACTTTCTCTTTCAACCTCTTTTCCGGGTCCACAACTCGATGTACCTTTCTTTTTTAAACATCCCGATGGACCGCGTCTCTCATCTCCGCGTGCTCTCGACCCACCACTCCGTGTCGCTAGCTCACACTATGTCCCAAGGACTTTAAGATATCCACACCATGATGGCTCGCGATCCCATTTAGCTTTTAGTTTTACTTCTTTCTTTTTCGAACCGGATCTTTTAGATATCCCTATCTTGTAGGATTTCTAAAAAAACTCAAGTTTTATGGAAGAAAAGAGGATTTTGGCCATTGCGTTCTGAGTCTTCACCTGTAGTGTTTTATTTTATAAATATGCTTACTTGTTTATGAGTGAATGAATGTTAATGCTAATATATGTGGTTAATGTGTGTAGGTAACACCGGCCTTGAGGGATTTCCTTTAGCTCTTTTCTTTTCGATGTTGACTCATAACAAGCGTCTTAGGGTCTTTCTACGCATCGTTCGGAGACTCGATTGACGGAAGATTGAGAGCTTTGGTCTGCGGGGTCTTCAATACCTTGATTCCAGGCCTGTGAATATGGCCTTCATTTGTAATGCTTTAAAGTTTTGGGATCCTACCACTCATGTCTTCCGCTTTGCCAACTTCGAGCATTGCCCCTTGGTCGATGAGTTTCATGCAATCTTGGGGCTTCCCTTTCCGAAGCAATCAATGCCAGTGTCCCCAGCGAGGCTTTCCTTCGCCTTTCCTTCTTTCCAATTTAGGGGTGAGGATAAGTTGAAGGGTTTATAGAACTTGGAGTCTAGTGGGCACTTTTTGTCAGCTCCTCTTGACGTTGGTGGCTTTTGGGTTGATGTTGTCCTTAGCTGGTGTGAGACTACGCCTAGTAATCATCTTGCGTGGTTTTCGGTGGTGGCTCTACTTCAACTAGCGGTGTTTGTTTGTAGGGTTGGAGAGGTCACACCTTTTCGTTTGCTATTAGTCATTGACCCACTCTCTACAGGATTTTCCCCTACGACTTTAGCCTTAGCCGAGAGTCTTGTTCACCTATACGTTGCTTCGGTGAACTCGGACTTAGCAGGAGATGATTTCACCTTACTTGAGGTAACTTTCCTTTCCACCCCTTTCCTTTATGATTTTCATTGTTTGTTTAAACCAATAAATTGATATAGGTATGGTTGTTGGAGAAGCTTCGCTTGATCCCTGATCCACTCTTAGGGAAGGCTTGGTATCTCCCTTCGCATTATGGTCCTCAAGGCTTCACTAGGAAGGACCATCATTTGCTAAGTGAAGAGGCTTGGGTCGAGATTTTAGGCTCATATCAAGCTTTTGAGATCCACTGGCTCAGTCCTTGGTTGGAGATTCCATTCGTGGTTACTGACATCTATGATTTTGGTGTTTTGCTGATGGGGTTGTTTGGTGTCACCTCCTATTCTCCTTCTCGCCTATGTAGATTGTATGGGCACCAGCAATTGGTCCCTTAATTCCTATGCTCGGCCCATTTTCACTACTTTGGTCCTGACACACCTGATGCTATACAGAGGCTTTGGGCATGTGCTCAAGTTGTTATGCTGGATTACACCACCCTAAAGACCAATGATACTGATGAGTTCTATTGTGGATGGCTTAGTGAGATCAAGGGTCTCCTTGATGCCGATCAACACTTTATGGTATCCCGTGAGTGGGAGAGGGATGAAGATGGTTTGGATCCCCTTCCTCATACTTTGAGGAAGTGTGCACAGTGGAGTGATTGGCACCCTTAGATTTATTTCTTTTTTACACTTGTTTTCTAACCCTTGTTTTTATCTTGTTTTTGAATTGCTTTTGACATTATGGAATTTTATTGAAATTTTATTTACTCTTGATATTCTGTATGTACACATTCACACACCATAAACATACATCTTTGCCAACATAATACATTTTATTAAATGTCTTTAAAAAGGGTAAAAGTTTTCCTATGATTTGAGTCCTGCTGCTAGTTAGCATAGAGCAGGTTTTCTAACTCGCAATCCCTCTATTCCTCAATGTGTCCTAACTTTTTCCTGAGCCGCCCTTTGTGGGTTTTCAAATAAGCAGACATCTCTGACTCTTGCACTAGAGTGGTCTTAATTGTTGCCTAGGTAGCCAATTGCCATTTGGTGGACAAATTTCTCTTTTTCATTTTCGATGTACTACTTTTGCAGATTTTATTTTCACACGTGGTAGCGCTTGAGCTTATCTTGATTGACCAAATTGATGAACTCGTTTCCATCCATGTCCATGATCTTGGTAGCTCCTTTGCTCAAAATTTTCTTTATGACATAAGGGCCTTCCCAGTTTGGGCCAAACTTTCCTTGCAGGTCCACATTTGATTCAGAACTAAGTCTCCTGCTTTTAACGGTTGGCTTTTGAACTTGACTCGATTATTGTATGCCTTAGCCATGCTTTGTTGGTATATCTGCAAATGATCCAACGCTTTTAGAAATCATTCATCTATCATGTTTAACTGTTCAAATCTAGCCCTTGCCCAATCTGGCCCTTGCCTTTAATGCCACTCGAAGAGATTTCACTTCCATTTCAACCAGTAAAACTACTTCAATCCCATATACAAATGAGAAAGGGGTTTGATCGGTAGGAGTTTAGACACTCTTTCTGTATCCCCATACTTTGAATGGTAACTTGTCAACCCAATCTCTATAGGTAACAACCATCTTGCTCAAGATTTTCTTAATCGACTTGTTGGCTACCTCTACTGCTCCATTAGCTTGTGGTCTGTATGGTGATGACCAATGGTGCTCGATCCCATATTTCTTCATTAAGTCTGATGTAGCTCCTTGGAATTGAACCCCATTATCTAACACGATGTGACGTGGGATACCATATCGGGTGAATATATGCTTTTCTACAAATTTGACCATCTTCTTAGCGATGATGTTAGTGTAAGATTCGGCTTCCACCCATTTTGAAAAGTAGTCGACTGCTACTATGATGAAGTGATATCCATTAGTTGAGGTTAGCCGAATCTCACTAATGATGTCGATGCCCCATGTTGAGAATGGCCAAGGAGTGGATAAGCTATGGAGCTCAGATGGGGGTAGATGACTGATTTCTCCGTAAATCTGGCACTCATGGAATTTTTGCACTTTCGATACCCAATCTATGACCATCGTTGTCCAATATTACCCTTGTCATTGTATCTTCTTGGCCAGTACCATCCCATTCATGTGTGGCCCACAATCTCCTGCTTGCATTCGCCTCATGATCAACAGTGCCTCATATTTTGTAAGGCATCTCAATAACATTCCTTCTGGTGTTCTTTTGAATAGGTCCTCTTCTACTAATCTGAATTGGATTGCTAACCATCGTAATGAAGTTCTTTCAGAGTCTATTGCTCCTTCTGGGTATTCCCCGGTTTGTAAAAGTTTAACGATGTCGAAGAACCAATTCCCAATATTTGCTGATCTTCTATTTCCACTAGATGATAGTAGAAGGGTTCGTTTTCCATTTGTAGTTACAAGCTTAATTGATTGAGTCTTAAGGCCTTCCCACATTGATGCTAACGTAGCAAGTACATCCACCATTTGGTTTTCATTCCTCGGTACTTGTTTGAAAATGCATTTGGAAAACCTTTGTTAGACCTTCCATACTGCTTCCACGTAAGGGCAAAGTGATTCCTCTCTTATCTCCTAGTCACCAGAAACTTGTTTTATAACCAGAGCTAAGTCCCCAACCACCGATACTTCTTTTTCTTGTGCCTTTCGAAGTGCCTCTAACCCAAACAAGCAAGCTTTGTATTCTATGCCGTTGTTTGTTACTAAAAATTCCAATCATTTGGAAAGTGGTATGACTTCATTTTGCGGGTGTTATCAATACAATACCTAGGCCGGCTCTATTTCTATTCATTGTACCATCGAAGAACATTTTCCACTCTGCACCTACGTCCTCTATCAATGCTTATTGCTGTTCGCCACTTTTCTACAAATAAGTTTAATAACTTGTTTGCACAATTTTGGCTTTAAAGTACAGGCATTGTCAATACCACTTATCAAATAGAAAAATGATGATGACTGCAAGTATACAGTTGCGATGTAGTTTTAAAAGATATCAAACCCACAGGGAACGAACAAGTTTTAAAGACCAACTAGAGTAACAGAACAAAGAAAATAAAATAGATAATTTTATTTTTGATGGGTTGGTTGGGATATAATGGTAAATAAATAGATAAATGTATAAATAGATTAGAGTAGAAGAAATCGGTATAAATTATCCCTACGAACAAGTATAGTAAAGAAAACATGCAAAATCGTCAAAGATATTACATACACCAGACTACTTTAACAGATTTGGTTCTAGACACTCAGATATTCAATTATTCACCGTAGAGCAACACATGAAATGACTTTTCTAAGTCTAGTGCAAACGAATTAAGACGATTACATAAACTTGGATAACAATATTACTATGCTTAGTACGGGTCGCTCTTACATAGCCATATTTAGCAAGTTACCATTCCAAAAATGTTGGCTCACTAAACAGCGTTATAATCACAGATCCAGTGATTATACACAATCTTATTAACCCCGAAATTACTCTTAAAGTTAACTCAAAAGTATATAACTTGATTAACATAAAAGACTCAACACGAAATACACAATATGACACATAGACATATCATAAACTTCGAAATAGAAAGTATAAGTAGAAAACAAAGCAAAGTTATAAGGTATGCAAGTGAAAGCTAAAGTTGATCAAACCATATCCACTCTTCAATGGGAGTCGTCAATTCCAGCAATTCCTGTGTCTGCTTTTGAATTCGGTCTCGGCCCGTACAGAACCTCCGCTAGGATGCTATTCTTTATGAATATTGAGGAATGAAAACTTTTATTGATAAGTGATTTGCAATTACACTTATACAACAATCGCTCGAATATGTAGAGAAATCTAGTTATCAAAATAAGGTTCGAAGCACTTATACATTTACTCGCTAACTTAGAACGAAGAGAAATCTACATGATTTTCTCTCTAAAACTAAGCATGCACGTACTACATACCACACCTATAATCCCATACACCATGCCCACAAAATTGGTGAGTTTTGAACCTTATTTATAGAGTATAAAGGGTTGCGTCTATCCAAAAGCAGAGTCGTGTCCATTGGCGAAGATTTGCATCACTTCATTTTGATTGGATGCAAAGATTCATCTTCATCCACAATGGAAAGGCACCTTTTCATGATTGGTTGACTTCCAAAAGGTGTCTTTCCGGTTGGTGGTTGAAGGCGGTTGATCGTTATTATATGACGGTTGGTAGTTGATAAGAGATAACCATTAACCGTCACAAGTCACGACCGTGAATCTTATGTCATGACCATGAACATTGATTGGCAGTTTTCTATTTATGAAGAGTGAAAAGTCGCAACTGCGAATAGATGTCACGATCGTGAAATGTTGTGTCTTTATGATTCTTCTTTGCAACTTTGCCGATCTTTGACAACTTTGATCCTAAGCCAAATATTTGTGTTCCATGCATCTTTTTGCACCTTTTTCACTCTTTTTCCATAGAGTTCCACTTTTGATCATTTTACTCCCAAGATTTACTTAGTTTCTGCATTTGCATAAAAAAAAACTACATACCATGTGAAATCTTTTATATAAAGTATAAAATGACTTCAATCATAGTGTTTTATGATTGAAAATATCATGATTATAAGTGTAAATATACACTTATCAACGTCCCCTGCCATGAGGTATTTTTCCTTCAAATCAACACAAAGCCCGAGAGAGCCGGAGTGGTTTGAACCAATCAAAGAATACTTGTTAAGCTCAGCGTTGTCAGAGGATGATGTGGAGGCACAAAAAATTATGAGCAAGTCTTTCCAATATGAAATAATTGGAGATTAATTATATAGGATTGTCCCACCCATGGAAGAAAGAGTATTTCTTGTGAGAAATACATGAGGGAATTTGTGGCGGACATGAGAAGAAGGATTCCATAGTGAGAAAGGCCCAATTATAAGGTTTTTATTAGCCCACAATGGAGCATGTGAAAGAAATGGGTCCAAAAGTGTCAAGCTTGTCAAGCCTATGCTCGCAACATCAGAACTAGTAGATATTTTGGGACCCCTCCCGGTCGCCCAGTATCAGAAAAAATGGATGATCGTGGCGATGCATCACTTTTCAAAGTGGGTCGAGGCCGAACCAATATCAATGATCTAGCTAAATCAAGTGATTCAATTATTTAACAAGAATATCATCACCAGGTAAGGTATTCCACACACGATTATTACTAACAATGGGACTCAATTGTAGTGTGAAGCATTCAAGACCTACTATGAAGGTTTGCATATCAAGTTGCGATTCTCTTCTGTCTCTTATCCTCAATGCAATGGAATTACTGAAGTGATAAACCGAACCATTATTGACGGAGTGAAGATAAGAGTGTTAAGCAACGGATCAACATGGATAAATGAGTTACCAAACATACTTTGGTCATACCGAATAACCACAAGAACGGTGATAGGTGAGAAACCATTTGTCTAACATATGGAACAAAAGCTGTAGTCCCGGTCGACATTAGGACCCCAATGAGCGAGTGACCCATTATGTCGGCCAAGCGGATAATGAAGATAAGTTGAGAAGTAATCTTGATGAATTGGAGGGTCGGCGAGACCGAGCATACCAAAGGTTGGTCGCATAAAAACAAAGGATAACTTCCACATTTAATAAAAGCATCAAACCCCAGTCTTTTCAAGTAAGAGAACTTGTATTAAGAAGTACTGAAGCCTCAAGGACGAGGGTCAATCAAGGAAAGTTTGGCATCAATTGGGAAAGACCTTGCAAGGTCACCCAAAAGCTCGGCCTAAATACCTACAAAATATAAGATTCGGAAGGTAAGGCCCTACCTCGAACTTGGAATGCAAGGACTTTAAGAAAGTTTTATATTAGGAATAGTTTGGAAGTCATGTAGCATGCATTTCTGATTATCTTAAGGTTGTCTTTCATGATTTCAATAAACATTATTTTACCCATTGTCTGTCTTTTTAAGTTGTCTTTGTTTTTTCTCATTATTCGTAATATGCATATTTTATAATGACAATGTTTCCATGGTTATTCAAAAGAATGCCAAAGGCATGAAAGACCGACCCACATTTAAAACGAGCAAACACTCCACAACAGAGCCTCGATAAATGGAGGGAAGGATATTTATTAACCGAGCGACCTACACAAGGTCCCTTTCAAAAATCATACAACAAGGGAAAATAATAAAACTTTCAAAGGAGGATCTTTTGAAAATTCTAAGTCGTGAAGACGAGCGAGGCTTAAGAAACCCAAAATAAAAATAAGCATTACTGATCCATGAAAGAAAGGGAAGGCAAACAAAAATCAAAGTAACAAAGGTAGAGATTATATATGAAAAAATGATTACAAGTTTACAATATAAAAAAACTATGGAGCAGGAAGAGACGAGGAATCATCTGCTACATCCTCAAGCTCAAACAGCAGTGACGTCGCCTAGATGTGATAAGAGGCTGCCTTCTCCTCTTCTTCCTCTTCTTCACCCTCCTCCTCCTCGACGTCTCCAACCTTGTTCTCAGCATTGGCTTGCTTCGCTCTGCCAAAAGGCCTGCTATCGTTTGGCCGAATTTGCATCAGGTCATCCAGGCCGAGCTCAAGTGATAGAGCAAGGGGATCGAGATCCGCCCTAAGAAAAAGTTCCTTAGCTTTTGTAAAGAAGTTAACATGGTAACGGTTCCAACTCTTGATAAACCCCGTTTCTTTCTATTAGAAACGATGCTTGAGAGCCTGTCAACGAGTTTGTAGACAAACCTTGTTCTCAAATCTTGTATTGGTTAACACAAGTTCTTCCTTCACTTTCAAGGCCACGCTTAACTCTGCACAAGCGACAGTCTTGATCGAGGTTAGCCTTTTGTTGGCTTCTACAAGCTCCTCCCTCTCCTCGATCAAATCCTTAATTTAGAGTTGCAAAAAACTAGAAGAAAGAAACAATGACCATTAAAACAAATCAAGGAAGCATATTTTGGAAGAATGCTTAAATAAGGTTAGTTAAATATTAAGAAATACCTCGAGGAGGTGGGATCGGTGGCACAAGGTAACTTTTTTTGTATTCTTCTTTTTGAGTGAGGCAACTTTGGTCGAAAGATGAGTGAGCTCAGCAAATCTGCTAACGACCCTATCATCATCCAACCGCACTATTAAGCTAAACTCTGCCACCCATGCCTATAACAAACCAAGAAAATAGTTAACACAAAGAAAAGTTAAGATTTTACATTATAAGTATAAAATTACTAAGTAATTTCAACCTTACGAAGCAGAAGACGTGCTAGACTCCAGCTTCTCCCTTTTATTCGATGGTGACAAGGAGGTACCATCATCTTCAGGGGAGTGCATCCTACCACCGAAGGAAAGACCATCGGTTCACACTTGCTCTAATCTCCCTTAATCAGTAGTAAGTTCCATATCTACGATGGGATCCTTACCTTTTGCCAACCGAATCAATGTGGCAGGGGAAAGAGCGGGAGTATCCTTAGCCGCCTCACTTAGGTTTTCATGTGGGAGGATCTTGACCTCCTTCTCAGCATAACTGGGATGTGCATCCTCCTTCATCCTCAACTCTTCCTCCACTGCTTTAGAGGTGCCATCTACAGAGGTAGCGACATCCACAACAACATCCTCGGATGAGTCAGCCTGATAATTCTCAACTTCTTGGGATAAGCTACCCAAAGCAGGAGGAGGCTCGGTTTGATTTATCGTGGCATCGTTCCCTTCTCCAAGGCCAGTAAGTTTTGGACCACGGGGCTTCTTTTTCCCTTTTTTCTTTGACATTGCTGGTAGCAGAGTATGGAAGGGCATTAAGTTAGACATACATATAAAAGAAAAAAAATGACAGTCAAGAAAAACTTAAGATTAAGTAAAAGGAAAATTACTTGGCTCATCGCCTATAAGGAGTAAGTCCACTATCCGAGGAGAAGTTTCAGTGTATTTGAAGAAGGTCGAGATATTAAGAACCCGAACCACATCCGTTTAATTGATGCGTGAAACTTCCATTCTATCAAGGTAGTGGACCGCCTTCCCTTAGAGCTAAACAAGTAGACCATCTTCTTTCTAGGAAGAAGAATGTCCATGCACTCGGTTCCAGGCCATTGGGAAAGGAAACCCTTTCTTAAAAATTGCATCCTTATGAACGTCCTTGGCATTTTCATCCAAATTCACCCAAAACCACTTCGATTTGGGTAAGCGCACCGAATCCTTCTTCTTTATTATTTGACAGAGTTTCAAGCAAGCGGAGGTAAAATATAGAAGATATCCACCCCTGGTCTGTACTAGGTGGGAGAATCGATGAAACACCATGTTGTCTAACCACAAATTCTGGTCGGAGCAGAGCTTGTCTAATAGCAGTAGCTCAAGCTTGGAATTAGGCATGACTTAGGGGAGACTTATGTTGAATTCCCTCATGAACAAGGCCACCACTTGACTACAGGGCAATCAGAAACCCCATTTAATATGTTGAATGTAAATTGCCAGTCTTCTCAGGCAGCCTATCAACAATATCGGTCGATCCAGGTACTGAACCTAAGACACTTGGTCATTGGCAGAGAACCTACATATAATACGCTACCTCCTCTACCATCACATTAAAGTAGATTAATATATTAGACTTCTCATTAGTCTAAGAATCTTTGGGGCGATTTGGGGAAGGCTCGGGATTAAAAAGGGGAGTCCTAAATTAATAAGAGGGATGTTCGCGAGAGTATAGAGGATCAAAACCCTAAAGGTATTATGGGAAAAGTTAGAAGAAGTATGTGTTACCTTGGTGTTTGGAATTTGAGTGAATGTGCTTCCACCGGCGGTAAAAGTACCAATACCCTCGTCACCATTCCGGAAGGCTCTCAAGGGAATGGTGAAGATTGGATGGACAAAATGCACAAAACCACTTGTTGCATCCTTATTATTTGCAGATCTAGAGGAAGAAGAGGAAGACACTATGAAATGACCTATGATTCAAGGAGGAAAGGATTAAAATCTTACCAAAAACTTAGTCGGAGAAGAAAACTTCAAAGCTTTTTTCACCCTAAATTGCAGAGTAAATAGAGAAGAGAGTAAAAAGAATCAAAGTGAAATTTTTACCGTTTTATAGCCATAATTAAGAAGGAAATTTAATTTTCAAAAAAGTAATCAAGACACATTAATTAAACCATAGGGAAGTGGAACAGATAGCTTACTCAACACGCAAGAACTTAAAAAGCGTGATGAACACCAAATGCATCAGAAAATTGAAGAAGTAGCATCAATCAATAGCAGTAATGAAACCCGAACCTAAGGATTTATTTGGGAGGAGGTTTTCAAAGGAATTTCATGTGATGGGATCTTTATCCCATGCTTGGGAGAAAAGAAGAGAAGAAAATGGGCAAGATTTGGGAGTAGTCTCTTCCTCCCATTTACAGCATTTTGTTAAGTTTTGTTTCCTCCTAAATTGGCGTGTTTTTTGGGGGATGATAATGTATTTTACTTTTTTTAACCCTATTGTTTAATTTATGTATATACATTTCTAAAATTTAAGGTTATTTAAGTAATTAACTCCCTACTTTCCTTTATGAACCTATCTCTTCCTCCCAAATACAATATTATATCATCCTTTATGTTTCTATCAAATACCATCCTTTAAAATACCATCCTCTCATTTCCTTTCCTATATAATTCTTACAAAACTTACTCTCAATCAAAGCCTAAAGGAGTTCTTCACCGACTGAGGGAGGGACATCTCTAGATACAGAGAAAAATATGTCGAAACCATAAAAAATCAACCGACCAAGGGAATAAAAATTGTGAAGTAAAAAATAACGATCGAGCCTACATAACCGACTTATATTCCTTAACAAAAGCAAAATGTTACTTCATAGAAAGTGGACACATGACAAAGACATACGGAGTAGTCAAAACCAAACCTTAAAAGACTTCAACATTGATCAAGGGAGGGACATCTAATATCAAAAGAAATAATATTATTGATTTATAAGCCCACAAGACCCACCAAAACCTAATGATACAAAGCCCATAAAAACATGGACACATGGCTACCCTTGAGAGAGCCATGTGGTAGTCTTTATTAGAGTAAAAAAAATGGTTACAAGCCAGTAAAGAGGTCATCTCTAAGAGGTCCAATGTAATCGCTACTTTAAATACAATGGTCACCTCATCTATATAAAAGGCAGAATTGCCATGAAGAAGGAAAGCATTCTATCACTTCCAACATTCAACTTCCACTATTCACCTATGTCTGAGAACCAACTTAGGCATCAGAGTGAGTATGCCGAACAGCCCCAGCCTAGTCCTCTAACATTGTTATTGTCTTGCAGGTATTACCCGTTTGATTTTAACGACATCAAACCTCATGTTATTAAATCAGAATTTCAAACTTGCATTTCCTTTTGGGTGAATTTAAAAAGCATGCATTGTGATTTGGTCATTTTGCTAAAAGGTTCTTATGAAATGTTTTTTGTAAAAAGGTAATTGTGATTTCAAAAGTTAGGCAAAAGAGGAAAAAAATATTTTTTTTCTTTAAATTAATTATGTTATATTAGGTATTTCAATCAATTCAACATTCCTATAATTTAACCATATTATTTAAGAATTATATACCAAATTTTGAGTAATTCATGGAAATTCTTCATTATATTATAATTTTTTAAAGTTATTATCACATATAAATAAAAAAATATTTATACTTCTCAAAAAAATTTACAGTTTATTATTAAGGGAAATTGTAAAACATGTAGGATCTGTGAAATTTATTTACAAAAATACCCTCTTACTGATTCTTTGCATTGTATATCCAATTTTAAGTTTTAATTTTCACTTTATACGTTCTATATATACATTATTTTATCAAGTTTCAGTTGCTTCCTCTTTTTGTATCGCGTGTTTCTCTCCACCAAATTCTCTCTTCCTTGTTTTGATTCTCCTGAATTTTCTCTAAATCGAGGTTTTTTCAAGTCTATGCTCTCTGCAATTCTTGAATTCTCTACATATTTCCAGTTTTCTAACTTTTTATCAGGTTTTTTCTTTCAATTTGAAATTTTGTTTAGTTTAGCTTTTTGTTTTTGCATCTGATCTTGATTTTCCTTTTTGACACTTTGTAGAATGGATCGATATCCTGTTTTGTTGAATTGCTTTGGAACTTGGACTGATGATCTTAAATTCATTCATTACAAAGTTATTGGAGTTTCTATTTCGAATTCATCTAGTTTTAATTATTTCAAAAAAAAATCGGTTTGAAAGCTTGAGGATAGATGATCGGTTTGAAAATCTGAAATTTAAATTTCAAATTTATGCTTCAGATCTTGCTATAGAGATCAACAGTTATATTTTTCAGTTCTTTGTTTCATGTAAAACAAGAAGTGTTAATTTGATTGATTATCCTTTGTTAATCCGCAAATTTCCTATTTTTCATACCACTGCTAAAGTTAATTCATGCTTTTTCTCTATTTCTACATTTCGTTAATACTTTAATAATGCATTCAAGTGGAATATGATAGGTAACTAGTATCTAACTGGTATTAACTTTGTAATTTTATGCATCTAGTTAGAATCTAGTAGGTATTGGTATTTAACTAGTATTAGCTTCTAGTTTTTTACATCTTGTTACAATCTGGTAGGTAAATGGTATTAGCTTAGTAGTTTTATGCATCTAGTTAGAATTTGGTAGGTAACTAGTATCTAAGTAGTATTAATTTGTAGTTTTCTGCAACTTGTTAAAATCTAGTAGGCAACTGGTATCTAATTGGTATTAGCTTATAATTTGCTATAACTAATATTAACTTTGTTCATATTTGTAACTTGCTCTAATTGGTATTAACTTCATCCATATTTGTGCTTTTTTAGTCCTTGAACTAGAACTAGAACATGAGTTTGCAATGGTTGAAGTTGATATAATTGATGACAGGATGGATGTTGATGTTTTTCCTTCTAGTTCAAATGGTTTATTTGATTCATGTGATGAACATGAAATCTACATTGAAAATATCACAAACATTGCAATGGATGGGATGAACTTCTTGGGTAACCATAATTCCATTAAAGATGATGTTAAAGATGTAGAGATTTCTAAATCTACAATTGATATTGTGAAGATTAAACAAGTCTTTAAGGATAAATCAGTCTTGGAGGATGCGATGAGTTTTTACGCTATAAAGAATAACTTTCAATTCAAAGTTCAAAAATCATGCGAGAAGTAGTATTACCTCAACTGCATTGATCCAAACTATTCTTGGTTTTTTAGATCATTAAAGTGCAAATACAATGGAGCTTTGGTTGTTAGAAGGTATTGTGGGAATCTCTCTTGAAACGTTAACCTTAGAAATAGTGGTAAGATGTAGGCAACGAGAACTTTTATTACCAAATATATTAAGAATAAATATTTGAGTGAGAGGACTATTTACAATCCTATAGATATTGTTAATGATGTTAGGGATAGATTAGGTGTAGATATAAACTATCAAAAAGCATGGTGTGCTAGGGAAGAAGCGCTTAAGTTGATTAGAGGCACTCCATATGAATCTTATAGCACTTTGCCTAGTTGATGTATATGATTACAAAAACTAACCTTGATTCTGTTCTCAAAATCGTGATGGATAGATGTAGGTCTAAGTACTTTTTCATGGTATTGAATGCATGTATTCAAGGGTGGAAGCATTGTAGGCCCATTGTCATTATAGATGCGACATGTTTGAAGACATGTTATAATGGCACGCTTTTATGTGCTTGTGTATATGATGCGGTAGGAAATATTTTTCATTATTCTATTAATTGTTATGTTTGTTTTTAGTGCTTTTTAATCACTAAAATTTGTTAGCATATGTCATACACGCAAGTTTCCAAAAGTGCTATGTATAGTTATGTGACTTTTGTTCCTTTGTTTATTTGGATTTTTCATATATGTCAATTTCCTACCAAATAGATAATAGATTGTTTTTTTTAAATTAGTTCATACCAGTTGCCTACCATTTAGCTACTAGTTAGCTTCTAATACCTTTTATGTTATAATTTTCTGTGAAAACTTCTTGCACAGATGATTTTCCCTCTTGCTTTTGCAGAACGATTTGTCATGGGAATGGTTTTTTCATTAGTTTAGGTAAGTATTTGGCGACAAATTTGATATGGTCATTATTTCATATCACTATCCTTACATTGAAAATGATTGCAATAAAGTTTTACCTGGTATAATGCATAGCATTTGCACATATCATTTGCTACACAACCTGAAATCTAAATACAGAAGCAGCACAATAAAGATGGCTAAGATATTAAAACGTGTAGCTTATTCGTACAAAGTTTGTAATTTTGAAAGGAATATGGCTCTTTTGGCTGATATAAATGAAGGGATTTCATCTTATTTGATCAGAGCTGGTGTGGCAAAATGGATCCGAGCACACTCAACTCGTAATAGGTACAGTGCAATGATATTGAACAATGTGGATTCACTAAATTCTATGATGAGTGAAGCGAAGACACTCCTTATTTCTTCACTTGTTGCTTCCTTTCGAAATATGGTGCAGAAGCTTTTTGAAACTAACAAAGACTTACGAAAAAAACAAAAACAAATCTCATGAATAGGTATCATAAAAGATTCTGAAAATGTATGATTTAGCTGCGAAAATCGAGGTTGGTTTATCTCCTTATTTTTTCCATCTTGTCTTTTTTTTGTCTTTTTGTACAATCTGGTGATTGATTTGTTTTTTGTTTGATTTTTTTCTTTTTTGTGTGTTTTAAGGTGCAACCATCTACTAATCATCTGGTTTTGGTCAAGAGGAATGGTTTTTACTACGCTGTTGACATGCAACAGCGAACATGTACATGTAATAGGTTTCAGGTTGATGAGATTCCCTGTGCTCATGCACTTGCTATCATTGCTAGAGTTGGGAGGCCTAGGAAATAACAAATTAGGGATGCTTGGGAGACTAGGAGGCAGTTCAGTGTACATTGCAATTCTTGTGGAGCTGCTAGTGGCCATAATAGGAGAACATGTCCGGGGGTGAAGTGATATTTTTTTTGTTTTTATGAACATATGATTTACGATTCTAGTTTAACCATTTTTGCAATTCGAACTCAGATCTTGTATTTTTTTGTGTTTTTATGTGAAATCATTTGTAAGAAATCAATTTGTTGATTTTTTCATACAAGTTATGGATGTTTGATTTCTTCATATCGGTTACTTACCACTTACCTACCAGTT
>CATIWQ010321471.1:0-18799 GCA_949673415.1 Euphorbia schlechtendalii | reverse complement strand
TAAATTTATTATTATTTTAAGATTTTATATTTTATCCTATTAAATTTTTATACTTAGTTACAATAAATGTTACTAAATATTAAAAATTTTAAGTAAACAATGCAATTATATTTAAAATTTAAACATATTTTAACTTTTTTTATATTTTTTCTATTAATTTAATGAAAAAATTAATAACAAATAAAATATTCATGAGCTTGGGCCAGGCTTGGAAATGACCTTGTTAGCCCAGCCCGAGCCCGAAGTTCTAAAGTACGGGCTTGGGTTAACCTTTTTTGTAAAAAAACCCGCCAAGCCCGGCCCGAACCCGGCCCGGCCCGCCCGACGAACAGATCTAGCTTTAACACAATTAAACGGTAAAAAAAGTTTAGGTATGGTTTTACGCCTGAAAATTGAATTTACAATATTTCAAATTTAGCTGTGTTTTTTTACGACAAATCTTGGTATTATTCAATTCTTGGTGTTTTGATCATAAAAATTGCTTGTCTGCATTTTGTTGGGATATATCTTTTTCTTGTTTTTATTTTATGCAATAATCTTTTTACCACAATTTTAAAGAATTAAAACAATAACTCCACTTTTCTAATTGTTTGATTGCAAAATATTAATTAAAAAATATGATGTATATATGCATCAATTTCATATAGAAAAAGTTAATAAAAATTAAAATTTAATATAGTTTGGTAGTCCTAAAAGATATTGATCTTTGATAAATGAAAAGACAAATGTCATACCTATTTAAAAACTGATTGTGACAACAAATTTTTAAACTTACGTGATAGTTGTGATAGTTGTTGCGTCAGTTGCAACTTACATGATAAGGTTGTTACATCAGCTGCAACTTATGTGATAGAGTTGTTACGTCAGTTGCAGTTTTTGTTAGAAAACTGGATCTCATATCCAGTTTTCCGATAAATGAATATTTTTTTAAAAAAATCTAGGTAAAAATTGACTCCGGGATCCATTTTTCAGTATCATGAAAACTTGATCCCATATCAAGTTTTTGAAATCGGTTAAAAATGTATTCTATAATCATTTTCATTTCCCATAGTGCAAAATCTAATAAAATATTATTATTTTTTTTAAAACAAAGTTTCTCTTTCTAAAAAATTGTCCAACTTTGTTTACAATTAAATGGAGAAAAAAATATCCACCATACTTAAACGTGACTTGAATATGAAACCTTTAAAGATTTAAGCTTCTATCGTTACAATTAAGCTAAGCCTTTGCTCACCAAAACCAAAGTTTCTTAACAAGCAAACCAAACATCTTTTGTGTGTTTGGGTTACAACAATTTCAAGACTAGCTCATACGTTGCAGCATGAACATAAATTTATTCAATTAAATTCAGCTTAAATTATGGTTAGAAAATAACTATTCCATAAACCTTAGCAATAACTAATAATAATTACTATGGATCGAATACAAATATTTTATTGCATCTCACATTTTTTACTCATTTCTATCATATTTCATGTATAGTCATTCAAAGAACCAAACACCACCACATTTTTGAATTAGAGCTTGATACGACATACCTCCACATTTCTGCCTAAAAGCCCTACGAAACACAGTTAAGTTCAGTTTACAAATTGTTGATTTAGAGCATCTCCAACCCATCCCCATTTTTTTTCATACCAAATCCTATTTTCCTCCATTATTTGATGTTGCTACAGTGTACACATCTCCAACCATTCATTCCAAATTTTTACACCAAACTAAAATATTATTATTTTATTACCTTCTACCTAACTTTTAATATTATTAAATTCCATTATATTTACGTACATACAGACATACAGACATACATACATGCATGCATGCATGCATACATACATACACATACATACATACATACATACATACATACATACATACATACATACATATACACATACACACAGACATACATACATACATACATACAGACACACAGACACACATACACACATACATACATACATACATACATACATACATACATACATATATAAATTAACATAACCACTTACAAATTAAAATATAAATATTTACATATTTATTTCTATAATCCATTTTACAATATTATAAAATTTTTAAAAAATATTAATTTAATAAAAATAAAAAATAATATTATAAATAATAGATATCAAACAACACAAAAATTATTAAATAAATTTACAATACCATATTTACAAAATTATTAAATAAATTAATAATTACATAACATAAAATAACACCTACAAAATTATAACAAATTATACTACACTTTTGCTTGTTAATACAAAACAATTACAAAATAAAACAATAATCAAACAAACATATAAAATAAAACTAACAAAAAGAAAAAAGAAAAAAAAATATATAAATGTTTGGTGCTGAGAATTATCGCTCCATTGGAACGCCAATTCCCCTCCAACCCCACATTTGGCATGGGGTTGGAGGTGCTCTTAAAGTCAAAAAATTTGTATTTGCCTTTCAAACCTTATCATTTTCCATCTCAGATTACCAAGTCTAACTGATGCAGTTTAATGCTTGAAAATGATAAAATTAGTAACAATAAAATTAAGACAAAATTTAACCGAATCATGATACAACACAATCACTTTCCAACAGGTTTATTCTTCTATGATAAGACTCAAATTATTATTCCCTCAGTCTAGTCTTATAAATCTATTTAACCGAACTATCAAGACCAAAAAAAATGTTATTACACGGTTTACAATGATTAATTTATCATTTACATTTTTGTTATTTAAAATTTGTTTCTTCCTAATTACCAACTTATAAGTTCATCAAGACATAACCCCTTTGATAATTTTTCTTTTTAATTGCTGATTCATCGGAACTTTGTCCCGAATAATTTCACCCAGGTCGCACACCTGGATATGATAAATGATAGCTCTGATAATTAATATAAGAGCAAATTAAAAAAAAATGGTTAGAACTGCATTGATAATCCAAATTGAAAAATCAAATGGCTAAATGTAGTTATAAAGTAGATAGGAGGAGTTACTTGTCATGAATCTGGACTCGGATGTTGGTCTTCCGCCATAGATCTCAAACCACTGAACATAACTGAACAAGCTAGAGCCATTTCTGACATTGCCCTAAAGAGATCAGTCTGGCTTGCCAAAAATTTCTCCCTCACATGTCTGCAAATTTTTAGGCATTCTTCCTCGTCACCTGCGAGCTGCTGCCTCAATGAAATCACAACAGACTCTTTCTCTTCCATTGCAATCTCTCGAGGATTACCAGCATCTAATTCATTTTTCATGCGCCATTTTTCATATCGTCTGTGTTTGCGCTTCAACTCCTTCCGCGTGGCATCGCATTTTCTTCTCATCTTTGTCTCTTCGAATTGGTTATGCACAATGCTCTGCATCATAACACCAAATTTTCTCATTGCACTTCTTGAAATCTCATCTGGAAGATTTTCCAAACCATGATTCCAAGCAATAAGAAAGGCATGAATTGGTGGATCCTGAACCTGAGGAGGAGAAGAAACCTTGTCTTTCAAATTGCTCTTAATGGGGATGAGATTTAGTTCTGACCAATTGTTGAGGACCCTTATGAATTCCTTCTGATAGTCTAGAAGTCTACAAAATTGTCTAAAGTTACTCACAACTTCACACAGCTGAGTAGTACGATCGCAGCAACCACATTCACTAGCTCCTGTCACAACTTCAGAACTATCTAATGATTTAAGGACACATAATATCTTTGACTGATGATAATGCATGGTTTCCCACATCGTTGCCATCCTGCAATTCACAACAATGATTTTTTCTCACTTTTAACAAACTTGGATATTGATATTTCATAGAGCATAAGCTTGCTATTTTCTTTTCATATATTATCTTTTATACTAACAAAAATGAAAGCAACACATTATCGAAGTACATGTGCAGTGTATTAGCTGAACACAAAACTATGCTAACCTATGTTAAATGGACTCGTGCATGAGTATCCGATATGGGTATGGATCAGACTTATGAGTATCCAGCACATGAGTTTTTGAGCCAAGCTTTGCTTTGTTCATGTTTAGCTCGTTTACAAATCGAGCCCAAAATTCATGTTCACGTACTGATCATTTATCTATCAAATCGAGCCAAGCTTTTATCAAGTCGAACACCAAACTGATCATGAACGTCTCTGCTCATTTACAACCCTAATAATTATATGTGTAAGAATTTTGTATCAATTCCTAGTAAAAAAACTATATATCCTTCCCACGCATGTTGAAAGATATGCTGTCTATGCATATCGCAATCTACCAAGGACATCCCAGCGCACAAAGCATCCCACACTCACGAAGGGTCCTAGGGATGGGTCATACTCCGAGGGATAAATTGTAGGCAACCTACCTTGACGCACATGTCAATTGCTTATTCCATTATTTAAAAAAGGGCAAGGCACAAGGTGAGTGGCTAGGCCCATTTGGGGCCTGGACGGTGATTGATCTGGGGATTTATATTTTTTTAATTTATTACTATTTATTAATATATTAAGACAATAAATTCAACTAAAACTTTTCAGTGTTCTAAAAAATCTTGCCTAGGCTGATTTTTAGAACGGAAGGAATACTAACGTAAAGCAAACCCTACCTAGGTCCATCTAGGTCCGCCTAGCCGCCTATATTCAACCGCCCAACTTGATAAAATCGCGGTGATGTTCTGAAAAATCCCGCCTAGGCCAATCTTTAAAGCACTGCTTATTCCATTGCTCGAAGACTCGAGCATATTGGTCACACAAAGACAACTGTATCTCCTCCTATATCGAGATCCATAGTCGTCAAAAGCGAAGCACAACCTCTACGCTTCGGTTGAATACAAAGCGCATGCTTTGTAAAAGAAAAGCGCACAAGGTTAGATTTTAATGATTTTGGATATTGATGACTTGTATTTTTTGTTGTGGACTATTATGACATGTAATATTTTTTATATTTATTAGTTTTAAGTGGCCATATGCCTATATTTTATAAATTTTCTAAACCTATAATATTTTTGATATATTTATAATAGTGCGTTTTTTCATTACTAAGCGATCGCTTTTTTGCGCTTTGTGTAAAAGCGAGACCCTAGCACTTTGCACTCTCGACTACTATGTCGAGATCTACCAAATGCTATTAAAATCTCTACCTTTATCTATAATGACCCGACTTTAACTTGTTTTGTGTGAGAGTGGATTCAAAAGCAACTTACCCATCCACGAGCTGAACAAGTTTCGGATATAATTGTTCATCACGTAAGCGGTTTATCTCTGCAACAGTTGAATCTATTGATTGCTTCCCTACAATGTATTTTGTATGCAAATGACGCGCATCAGCTTTTAGTTTCTCCAATGATTCAGGATTACTAATTCGCTTCTGCTTATTTAGCAACGCAACCATCTTTTGATACTTATATTTCATAAATTTGCCTGCCTATACAGACGCATCAAAAACCATATAAGAAAGTTATCACAATTATTCCAATGGCTATAAAAGCCAAAACAGCGATTAAAGGAAATAAGAATCAAAGGACGGAAACAAATATTTCTAAGAAACTGAAACAGTGAAACTTAAGTATTTGAAGTCTCCTTAGGTTCACCTCCAAAATGAAAATGAAATGTAAGAATCACATATGCAGCCACAATAACTCACAAGGCAGTCATGGAACCAGAATTTTTTACATTTTCTTACATTAGCCACAGAAATAATGATGAAAATGACAAACTTTGACAGTGAACTTAAACGATAAGTACAAACAGCATTTAAAATTTTAAAATGAAAAAGCTAACTCTTGGAACAGGGCATATTAGCTCCAATTCTAAATAGCTACTAAGCTAACAGAGCAGTAAATCTTAGTAAATTAATTGAAAACAGCTGCCTGTTATGCTCAAACATGCCAGCAACAACACTAAGAAATGATGAATCCATAAAGTAAAATCGTCACAGTTGCCAAAATAAGATAGTGAAAAATCCGAGTATTATCTAATAGATCTCTTAAATAATTTCACTCTACGTAGGACAATTAGATGGAAACGAACTCAAACTTTTGTTCACTGACAGAAAAACGTCTACTACAAAGTCCCACTTATGTAGGAATAACAATCTTGAATTTCATTAACAGCTTGAGAATTCCTCCAGCACAATGAGGTGGAATTTTTAAAGAAGTAACAGATATAAGATGAACATTTTCCAAATTCCAGGAAGTCGTGATTAAAATACATCCTGGTGAGCAGGCAAGCACTGTTCTATAAAGTTCAAATAACTAGTAACTATTCTAGCAAAGAACTAAATTTTTGGTACTTTAACAAAGTTGAGATCAGACATGATACGTGAGTAAGTTAATTTCCCAATTTCTAGGAAGTCGTGACAAAATAACATCCCGGTGAGAAGATATTGCGAGCACTACTTTATAAAGCTCCATTTTCTAGTAAGTTATTCAGAGTTCAGCCAATGAAATAAACTTTTGGTATTGCAGCAAAGTTGAGATTAGGCACAATCGTAAGTCACATTGCTAATGCAATCAGCCAAAAATAAGGAAACACAACCGAACATGATATAATAAAAGAAAATGCAGTCAATAAATGCAAGTTCAGTGAGAATATGAAGGAATGCATGGAGCAGAATAATCGTGAAAATATACCTTCACTTCATCATAGAGCCTTTTCTCCCAAGATAGCATCCTATCCAACACTGTAGCATGTGTTTCATTCTCCTCCGTATCCAAATCATCATCGCCATGATAACCATAAGGGAATCCTTTGAATAAATGATTCGAAGTGATAGCGCGTATCATCCTGTAAGAATAATCAATATGTCCTACAGCATAAGATTTAAGGTCGTATTAATTTCCAAGTTGCTCCAAGCATTCCTAGAAATCACCACAAAGGAATCACCAAAAAACTTCTTTTCCCAGCAAGAGGGAAAAAAATTAGCACAAATTTGTTTTTTATTTCTGCGCAAAGCAAATAAACTGAACAGATAAGAGCAAAAAAACTAGTTATCTGTGGTATGAGCAGACCCACCCCAGTGAATGAATATTTCTACAACTTACAATCACAATCTCTTCATGATAATCGGAATTCTTTGTGTAATATTCTTTCACAGAATAACAGCAACAGTTGTAAAATGAAAAATAACCTACTCACAAAATGGCCAAAATCCTGTTCACATTATCATCAATGACTGCGCAGCAAGTCCAAAATCCCATTTAAAGTAAAATTTCCATCTCCAACAAAAAGATCAACACTTTCAACATCGCACATTAAGCATTGTTACCATTTTCAATCATCTCCCATTTATTTACAGATATTGCTAGTTATAACTTCAACAATAAATTATTAGAATCTGTTACCAAATCTGACAATAGCAATAGAAAAGAGATAAAGAGAGAAGAAGATAGGGAGCAGATTTAAAGTAGAAATACAGAAGATAAATAAATATTATGATTAAATGCTTTATAATTTTCCCTTTCAACCAAGCGTATATTTACTAACAAACAAATTGACATAACTACAAACAAACCAATAACGTGATCAACAATAAGCCTAATGGCCCTTTAGGGACAGCCAAAAAACATCTGCCCTGATATAATGCATCAACCTATATAAAGCAGATGAAAGAAAAGCACAAGAGAATAAAATTCACGAGAGAGGCTAACTGAATCACATTAACAAAGATGAGAAAGAAATAATACCGCGATTATCAGCAAAATTAGAGTAATGATGCAATCTTAGAGCCTCCAACATCTCGGAGACCTCATTAGCACTCTCGGATGCCTTCTCGAAATGATCGTCGATATCAGTAAATTTCTGAATCAAACTTCTAGACCTTCTTCTCATTTCCCCAAATCCTTCATTCATTCCCGTCTTCACTTCGAATTTGATCTCATGAATGCTCGCTGCTTGCTGAAAAGGCACATGATTCTGGAAATTTGGCAGGGGCGGTGGATGGATCTCAATCGACGAAGAAGTGGAAACAGCTTTGACGGCGGAAGTGGCTGCAACAGAGGAGGGATCATGCGAGAACTCTCCACGAGTGTAGTCACTGAGAGCAGCGCCGGTGTTCTTCAAGCACATAGCGTAGGCATAGTGTGCAGCGGCGAAGGCGTTCCGGTAGGAAACAGCTTCTCTCATGAATCGTTTCCGATCTTTTAATCGAGAAATTGCTTCTTCATTGTCGATGATAGATTGAGCGCAGCCCATCTTTCAATTTTTACTTATATATACAGCTTCTGTGTATACAAATTACAATCTCTACCAACGAGCCTTTACATTTCGAGCTTGATTGGTTGAATATTTTCAAAAAATCGTTCACAATCAAGCAAATGAATCGTTTGTTGGTCACTCATGAATAAATGAGTTAGTGACCCGAGCTCAAAAAAAATTTTAAGGTCCAACTTAAAGTCAAACTCTTTGAAAATTGGACTTTTTTCACAAAGCCAGAAGAAGGTGCTTACAATTGGGGAGTTATGCTCACAAATTAGATTTATTTTTTTCCTGTAACCAAAACAACATTTATTATTCCTCTTGTCCTTTTAATTTTTATACTTCTACCTAATTTGGCAACTCAAACCCCGTTTCAAAAGTTGGGTTGGAGTTGGAAATGAAGTGACGACGCTCCAAGTTTTGAACTTGCGACGGTGTAACTTCATATTTGAAGTTGCTAAAGTTGCACTGTTGCAACTTCAAGTATTATTATATTATATTTTCTATACTTTTTATTTTTGTTTGATTTTGATTGGTTCATGTTTGTTTTGAGTTAGATAAAAGGAATAAAATAATAATATTTTATATTTAAAGTAGAGATTTGAAGTAAAAGGTTGGAGAATAAACATTATAGAAACTTTAAATTATAGAGTTTTTGTGAAAATCCATGATGTAGGGTTGGAGATGCCTGCTCTATTCATTTGTGCGTTTATTTCTATTATTCTTCATCTCTGCATTTTCATTAGCGAAATCTTTTATTGTTCTTGCTTCCTCGTCTTTGATATGCGATTTGTTTTCCAGCTCGTGCACCTTAATTAGCGATTCTTTTTGTTCATCATTATTTTGATAAACGCTCTAATTATTATTCCAGTTGTGATTTTGATTGATTGCGATTGCGATTCTAAGTTTGATTTCTTCTTCTAGTTAGATTTCTTCATTTGGTTTCGATTGATTTTAATACTCGTGGATTTTAGCGTAAGTATTGAATCTGATTTTTTTATCATTTTGTTTTGTCTTGATTTCTTTTGAGGTTCCTTATTTTATTGATTATGTGTTTCCGGTCAACAATGGCGTAGTTTATATTGTGAATTGTAGACTTTGAAATTGTTGTTATTGAAATTGGTTAGCTATGGCTAAATCAGTTTTTGATGGAACTGAATTAGGTTCAAGGACTATTATCTCCTGGAATTCAATAATTGCAGGGTATAGTCATGTTGAGAAGTTCAATGATGCTTTGAATTGTCAGAAATTGATGTTATTGGAAGGTATTCAACCCGATATTAGTACCATTGTTAACCTGCTTTCTTCTTGTGCGCAACCAATGGTTGCATTTGGAAAAAAATCCTCTGTCCTCAACTATGTCCCCAACCCTGTCCCCTCCAATCAGATAATGTTACGAGAGAGAAATTGATAATTATTAAAATATAATAAAAGTTGACACGTAGCATTATCTGATTGGAGGGACAGGGTTTGGGGATAAAGGATTTTTTTCCGTTGCATTTCAAGGTATGCAGATTCATTCAAATGGAATTAGATTTGGTTACGATTTAGATATCCATGTAATTAAAACTCTCATATCTAGGAAGATGTTGTTTGTTTGGCAGCTTACCAGGGCTGGCCCTGGGCAGGGTGCAAGGGGTCTTTTATTTATTATCATATTATTGTCTATGGCCCTTAAATTGTCAAGATCGGGCCTGAACTTACTCAATTGGAGCTTTTGTTATTTGAAATGCGATTATTAGCGATTATTAAAATCGCAGGAATATGGACGAGGCACTGGGACTTTTTATTTCTATGCAAATTTTTGGTAATAAGCCTGATTAGGCTACTATACTTTCTTTGGTTTCAAGTTGTAGCCAAATCAGTGTTACTCGAGAAAGAATGACAATGCTTCCATATGATGACCAGAAATTACAAAATATGGTTAAATATGTAAGGTGGTTGGTATGAAAGCCAGATATGATAGTGTTTAGGCCACAAGTATCAAGTCAGCAGCAACTACAAATGCATCAGCAGCAACGACATCCTTGATTCTTCAAATGGTTATGTAAGATCAAAGCAACATGTTTCCGTATTTTTTTGAAGTTTGTTGTTACCCCAGACTACTATATCAGATTTGGTATAATAGACTTTAAACATTTCTATATTTTGTATAATATGTATTATGTCTGTTTTTGTTGTAATTTAGTTCTGGTATGATAAATTATATACCTTCTTTATGTTTGATATAATATATAGTATACCTATTTGTTTTGTTCATATATTAGTTTTGTTATGTAGTTTTAATATAATAGGCTTTGTACATTTTTCATATTTGATATAATGAGTATTATACCGGTTTAATTTTATATGGATTTTTTTTATATAAATACCCCTTATGAGGTATGAGTTTCATGGTTGCACCCAACCATTTAATAAAATACCCCAATCTGGTATATAATTAACAAAATACCCGTTCTACTAATTTGGATAACCCACTCTAATAACTACTCGAATCTCCATTGATTAATGTAACACGATTTGCGGAATATTAATAGGAAACGTTCAAATCAATTTCAAGCTTCTTTAATCACGTTTCTTTATAGTTTTCATATCATAAAAATCTGAAGAAGGATCTGCTCCAACGCTTGCGAGACGCTGCATGCAGCGGAATACGTTTTTCTTCAACCTGTATAAACTCGTGTCCATCGCAATTCAACAACCATAATTTGATTTCTGTTGCAAAATCAGAATAGGGGATTGCCGAGCAAAAGGAAAAATCGATCAGAGTGTGCTTTAATAAATTTTACTATTTTGAGATAAATTCAAAATTGTATGGTGTATATGGGTTTGAAACTCATTCAAGAGATTTCCTTTCTAAGATTATACATTCTAGGGTTTCTGTAGAACAAATTCTCATCATATGTCTTTTTATTTTTATAGTTTATGGTTTTTATGCTTCTGATTCCCGTTGGTTGTGGTAAAAATCGAGATTCTAAGCATGAATTTTATTTTAACTATGGTCTTGTTGGAAGTGTATGGGGTATATGGTCTGGGTTTGATTGAGGGGTTTAATCAGAATTCGAATCTAGGTTAATGAAAACAGTCATAGCACGTGTGTATGGGTTGTTTGGCTGTATAAATGGTTTTAGCATATCTGGTGTATCAGAACTGATAAAATGAACCCATCTGAAATTAAGGTTCTATATGTGGTGTGGTATATTCATGAAGTTGAGTTTTATGGTGTTATGGTTTTGTATAAGTTGCATCTATATAGGTTATTGAGTTCGTTAGAAATGTTATTTTGAAAAATGTATTGTGTATGTGGTTGGGTTTTGTTGTGCGTTTACTATATGTGTATTCGTATAGATTAAGGAATTTCAATCTAAGGTTGTAAGAAAACGGTTTTTTGTACATGTTTATAAGGTATATTGTCGATATTTATATTTGTATGGTTTCACATGGTTCTGTATAGATTATATGTGTATAGGTTTGAATCGATGTGCATGTTTTATATGTGCATGTTTTATATGGTTGTGCATTTTCTATATGTGTAATCATATAGATTTAGGAATTTTAATCTAAGGTTGTAAGAAAACGGTTTTTGGTACATGTTTGTAAGTTATATGGATGATATTTATATTCGTATGGTTTAGCATGGCTTTGTACAGATTACATGTGTATAGGTATAAATCCAATTACAAAGGTTTCGTGTATATGAAAGAAATAATTTGAATGGGAAAAGTTTGTATTATTTATTACTAAAATTTGTGTGATTTAAGATTAATTAACAACAATGCTTATTTGCAATTGGATTTAGGATGATAGATTTATAATAACATATAGTTTGCATAGTTTTATAGTTATTAATTATATACTTTATCGTCAATTGGTGAAGATTGTAATACATGAGTTTGTAGCTAAAATTTTGTATCGGTAAATTTGTTTATGTATAGATTTGAAAAAGAAGAAGATGAGGACCAAACATTCAGCAAGAAAGACCACCGGGGCACAGCATTCCAATGTAAATTCGCCATAACAAAATATAATATTGAAATTTTATTAATTTAAATGCTTTGAATCGTAACTGTTGGATGAAATATTCTGAAATGCAGAAATCGAAGCTTATATACTGTAATCCGGTTAAACAAGAATGGGAAAGTAGGGTGTCGATCACTTCAGATTATGAGATAATAAGATTTTTGGAGTCAAATCTACCTGCCACGATCCTTAAAAAAATGAAGGAAACAATGTTTGGGAAGTATTTCAAGCTACAGAGTTTCAAAGTCCATAATCAATTGTTGCACTTGCTAATTTTGTATAAAGTCAAACAGCCGAAAAATGATAGATTTGTTGTCTGCCTTAGAGGGGAGCAAATGGAGTTTACAATGCAGCATTTCCTCTTAATTTCTGGTTTGAAAGGATACCAGGCTGATCAGTCGGAGCCAGAGGAAACGGGTTAATCATCAAAATTATGTACAAAGTATTTGGGGAAAAGGAGCTTGATAAAAAAAAGCTGATATTCATATACTACTACTGAGAAATTCTGAGTGGACGGAAGTCAAATATGACACAACCGTGTTCAAGTTGGCACTGATTTACTTCATATCATATTTTGTGATGGGAGTTGACCCATATTGTGGGATACTTTTGTGGATTATGGACAATGTGGTTGGTGAGGAGTACGATGATATATCTTGGGGAGTGTTGGCTTATAAAGAAACTATGAAAGGAATGAAAAAAAATGGGAGGACTGCGAAACAACCGACCTCCTACAGAATAGAAGGCATGCCGTACTTTTGCCAGGTGTGGTTGTACGAAGTATGTAAGGTAAGTGAGGACTTGATATGTGATAAGGTGGGATATGAAGATGGTGTAATAGGGCCGAGGATGTTCTTGTGGAAGCCTCGTATGAATGAGCTGAGGATGAAGTACCTAAAAAAACATATATTCGACAAGAATAAACAGCAAGTACGTAAAAATTGAGTATGGGGTATTTATGTAATTTTGCGTATGTCTATATAGTTGTGGCTGCTATTGTATGGTTGTAAATTCGTAATGCGTATAGTTCCTTTTTAATGTGTATGGGTCTAGTTTCTGTTGCATGGTTTTAAATGTATGATGTGTATAGGTTATTTTGAAGTGTATGGGTTATGCTTCAGTCGCATGGTAAAAATGCATATCTTGTATAGTTCATATACATAAGAGTGTATATGTTGGGGCACAAATGTATGGTTGTTCTTGTAAATGAATTCTTAATAACGTTAGTTATGTGAAATTAATTCAGTTTAACATGGGTTTGACTTATTATAGCTGCGGTTGAGAGAAATAATTCCAACAGAAGAGGAAATGAAAGAGCTATCGCCGGAACAAGATGAGAGAGCAGAGATGGACATTGATGGAGATGATGAATCAGGGGACGAAAGAGCAAGTAGAGAGATTGGTCATGATGTTGATGTGCAAGGAGATTAGACTGAAAGAATGAATGACGATGGCGAACAAGGTGAAACAATCTTGAGAAGCCTAAAAAGTTATTTGGATGAAAAGTTCGATGAAGTTAACTATGATATCGAGATCATGGGTCGGAGACTAAGCATCAGAATAGATAGAAATTTTAATAAGTTGAAATGATTAATTACTCAAAAGGGAAAAAGGTATAACTATGTTTTAATTTTTCAATATTAGATGGTTAATTAAAATAAGAACAATATGTTCTAAGTGTATGCTTCTGATACAGGTTGTGACGCAAACAAGTGATTAGGACAGCGATGACGATGATGACAATGGTGGTCAGAACAATGGTGAGGCTGAATATGGTGAGAATGACAAAATCAGTGATGGTGATGATGAGCAAGTCGGTGATGGTGATGGTGATGATACACAGAAGAATAGTGACATCAACAAAAAAAATGATGGCGGAGATGTAGAGAATGAAAGTCAGAATGCTGGTGATGAAGTCGTCGAGGTTGGATTCGATAATTTTAAAAAACGAAATCCTATTTTAAAATGCAACGTGATTTACATTTTATTGACTTGTATCTTTGTAGGAGTTACATGATGAAGGAACAATAAACTAGGATAAAAACGAAGTGTCATTTGTTGTACATGGTAAAGAGGTGGGTTATATTTTATTTTGTATAGTTAATAGTTTAATATTGTATAGAACATGTTTTATATAAACATAAAAATAAGATCATTGGTAAAAGATAGTGTAAAATTATTATACAGATAGTGCCATACGAGTTCAGAAACTAGGATTGAGGGGGGGCAATCAATATGTCCACAAAAGAAAAATGATGATGTACATGAAGCATTTATTGAGCGCCCATATACAGAAGATGAAGCTGAAGTTGAAAAAACACTGACATAAATGAAACTAAAGGTAACTACCTATTTATTCTCGTGATTTTAATATACTGGTGGACATGTATATTATGCAAAAAACTTCTTTAGCACCAACAACCATATTACTTACATGAAAACAATACAAACAGGTTGATGCTGCATGTTCTTTGGAATCTATAGACCTCAGACTAATTGATGATATTGAGGCAGCTTCGTACGAAATAATCAGGGAGGAAAATGTACGTTCGGTATACTCATTTTGCTATATAATATTGTCTTCTAAAAATTGAAATTATTACGCATGCTTGTTTGGTTAATAATGATCGCAGGAGGCTAAAACGGAGCAGATCATTGATATTCCATCCGAGCAAGAAACTCCAAAGAAGAAGAGATGGAAGGTAGTTCCTTCAAGATCACGTAGATCACCCTACACTGAAGAATTTGGATCTGGCGCAAAACATATGATAGTTAGAAAGGTTAGAGGCAGATTCGTGTTGGATGATTTCGCTGATCTTGGTCACCGAGTAAACAACAATGCAAAAATGGACGAGTTCATGGATTTCATCAACTACAACAAATATCCTTACAAAACGTAAGTAAAACAAGTTAACATTAATGTGACAAATTTAATGCATGGTGAGCCATCTTTACATATGTTTGCAGATTGAAAGGAACATGGTACCGACCATTAAATGATTTGATTAAACCAATGGATCTCAGAATAACTTCAATAATGAGTCGGCAATTCTTCCTAGCACTATATTAGCCAAACGGATGGTTATCAGGCAAGGTAAGAAGCTACATAGTATAAACTATCATATATGTTGTTGTATAGTTACAATATGATATGTATGGTTTATTTCACAACTGCATGGTTTATAAGTTAATCGTAACCCATACATATTAGCGTATAAGAACTATACACATTATGCAATTACTACCATACATACAGTAGCAATAACCATACACTTTAAATGAACTTATTTCACACCTGTATGGTTTATATATATGGTTTATATGTATGGTTGTATATAATTAACATTTAAGCATGCACTTAGTATGAGTTTTGATTTTTGTACAATTTAACGTTATTAGAATTTGAAAGTTTTTTGGTTAATCGAATTCGATCAGTGATTTGACACTTCAATTTTCTTGGTTTTGCAGCACATTGATGTGTTTTTGTATTATTTGAGAAAAAAGGGTAGACATTCGAAAAGAATTACGTTGAATTTTACAACAACAGATACTATGTTCGACGCGAGAATGAGGTATTTAGTAACGCAAGTGCATAAATGGTAAAGTCTTGTGGATGTTAATAATGTTGTGAAAAGTGGTGACGGAATTAGAAAACAAATGTCGGGATGTGGCATTCAATGTGCAAAACCATGGGCTGAGGTTGATCATGTGTTGTTTCCGATGTTTGTTAACAATAAACATTGGATATTGGGAAGATTTGAAATATCAACTAGGACATTATATGTGTATAACTCTGACATAAGAAGGTTAATGCTGCAAAATACAGTAGTAACAGCGAAGGGGTATGCTAGTGTTATTCCATACTTGATCAGTTCACAGGATGTTTTGGATAAGAAAGTAATGGAATCGGACACCTACAAAATTACATATCTTCTCAACCCTCTAAATGTTGTATATGTCTTTGATGTGGCTCAATAAACCGATTGGTAAGCATTTTTAATATTTACATCTATATTGCAAAATACAATGATTATATATTACATTATAAAGCATTAATCGATCAAACTTTCATTGTAGCGATTGTGGATTGTTTGTTTTGAGCTTTGCGGAATATCTAATAGAACAGCGACCAATTCCAAGTGAGATCAATGTTCAGCCTCACAAGGTATGACTCGCCTTCAGTCTGTATTGTCATGGGAAAAGAAAATCCGAGAACAATGAAGTTAGCGATGGGGATTGAGTGAACTGATTGTTATTCATTAATTGAACTGATGTTGCACAATGAAGTTACTATGTTTTTTTAAGAATTTTCAAATATGGTTGTTAATCAGGATTTTAAGGATTTTTTGTTTATTTAATTCTTCTACTGCTATACATTTATACCAGTGCACTTAATGAATAAACATTTGTATTACTATACACATTATACAAACATAACCATACAACAATTGCAAAACCCATACATATTTTCAAAATTAACTAAACACATTATACAATTGTGACCATACCACAGTATCCTAACCCATACATATCAACGTATAAGTACTATACACATTATGCAATTACAACCATACATACAGTAGCAATAACCATACATATAAAAATGAACTATATATATATATATATATATATATATATATATATATATATATATATATATATATATATATATATATATATATATATTATGCAATTAGAACCATACAACAAATGCATAAAACCATACATATCAAAACGAACAAATACACAACTAAAAATGATCCTATTGTTAAATGGTATAAATATAATATTGTTAAATATTTGGTTACTGGTATAATCATCATTTGGTTAATGGTATAATCATCATATCATTAAATAATACCTTAAAAGTAATTACTTAAACGAAAAAATGTAATATAGAATAACATAAAAAAATAACAAAAAAAATTGTACAAAAAAAAATTAATAGCAAAGATAAATAAGAAAATAATACAAGAAAAATATTGTTTAACATCCTACTTTGTACGTCTACAAGTTCTCCTATTGTGACCGGGAATCCACAAGTGCTACAACATATTCGGGTATTTGTTTTCCTCTCCTAAAAAGAACGATATATTTGTTTCTTGGGTCTCCCTACTCTACTCTTAATGTTAGGTGGAAAGACTACTTGATTGATAACTTCTATCGGAACATCTCATTGATCTTGAGAAGGTAAAGGAGATATGATCCCTCGATAAGCCCCATGCATGTTTTTCGTAGTGAAATATTTTGAACAGTAATCATAGACTGATAAATGAGAGTTGTTTATAGAGGTAATAGCATGCGCGCAAGGCAGATCATCAAACTGAAACCTATTACAAGTGCAAGTCTTATTTTCCAAATTGACTGTGTGACTAGACCCATTGTGAGACACCTTAACCAATGTACCGGTTGATGCTTGTACCTACAAGATGTATAAATTAAAACATTAAACCATGATATAAACATGCTTTATCACAAGAAAAAAATGTGAACGATACCTCCATTGTGGATGCAAGACCATGAATTTCGATCAAATACCTCTCATGCCTTTCCATGAGATGTGATAGAGTGTTGACTGTAATAATTCTATGGTCATAGAATAAATCTTGCATCATACTTTGAAGATACTCACCAAGCGAAGTTATGGGCAAGTCTTTTGCAACCTTGTTCACTGAATTAAGAGACTCAGCAACATTTGAAGTCATTGCATTGAATCTGTTATGTAAGGAGTGAACCCTACTCCATTTTTCGAAGCCAATATCTTCAAGATAACTTGTTATGCCCTTGCTTATGCTCTTCAATTGCAACATATTTTGTTGGAAGCCTTTAATAGTGTATGCCTTTGCTGCCCTCAGGAAGAATTTAGAAAAACTAGAAAAATTGCTCTTGTACTTCCCTTTCAAGTTTCGAAGAATGTGAACAATGCAAAAACACTGAGGCACCTCGGGGAAAACACTAATACAAGCATTTTCAATGCTTGTATGATAATTATAAATAACATTGAAACACTAAAAGAGGCTAACCCGAAGCATCTTGCGCATAAGCTGACATCAAAGTACCGCCATAAACCGATTTGAGAAAAGTACCATCAACAATGACAACCGGTTTGCATTACTCCCAACCTTGAATGGAGGCTTCGAACGCCATGACAAGATACAAAAATCTTTGTCCATTCATTTCAAGTTTTCTTTTAGAACCAGAATTAGTTTCCATGATCATGTGTAAAATACTAAGAAGGATATCAAATGATTCAGTAGGTGAGCCCCGAAGTAACTTTAAGGCATATTCTCTAGCATGCCATGCTTTGTGATAACTTATACCTACACCCGTTGAGGCCCTTACATCATCTACAATATCGCCGGGGGTGACGATTCTCTTAATTCTTATGAAGGAGTTCTTTATCCTATTAGAAATAAGATGTTTTGATGCTTGCCTCTTCTCCCCACACCTGACATCAATAGCGTAAGTGTGAGCACGGGATTTTGTACCAGCTCGCGCGTTCTATGATGACGGCTTTTCGGGAAATTTATCCTCGAATAACACAATTTTCGACCATCCGACGATCTTCACATGGGAATCCTCCTCGGACGTTTTATATTATTTA